>CAUYQU010044365.1:0-147606 GCA_963574635.1 Cheracebus regulus
TGTTCCTCTTTCTCCACATCCTCTCCAGCATTTTTGATGTCACAAGTCACGTAAAAATTTGGCCATTTTTACTACCACAAAGTGATTTTAGGATTATAAAATATTCATATATACAATACCATCTACAATATCATTGATATATAAATGAGATATTTATAAAATTGTTGTTCTTTTTTGTAATGTCAGTTATATTGGAAGATATTTGCACTTGCTGTTCAGATTAATCCTTGATATTCTGTAGCAAGTATTTTTACATGTCCAGTAATATATTTCATTCTTACTGTTGACTATCTATTTCCAAAACTATTCTTAATATTGGGGGTTGAGCTGAGTTTAATGAGAAATTGTAAGAAGTCTTGTTTCAACATTTTCAGAGACAGGTAAGAAATAGTGGCACTCTTTAAAAGTGTTAAAGTTTTGTTTTTTCTGTCATAGATAAACATAAATGAAATATAAAGTTGTCCTGCATTTACAGGGAGAAGGCAGAACAGGAAACTAGAATGCAGAGATTCACGACTTTAATATATCACTGTTAGAATTGTTATTTGCATCCACTGGTGCTTTATGTTTTGAACACAGCCTAACACTGACCGTGACAGTAAACCCCTTTTTGAGTGTAATGATTTCAAATGTAAATGGTAAACAATACCACTGGACCCACTTTCCTGATGAAGTCATCTGATAAAATTGCATGCTGGGTCATGAATCCTATTAAATACACTTTGTGTACTTCTCAGGATGAAAATTGCAATTTGTTTATTAATTCATTGTTTTAATATTCATTATAAACCTATGTTACACCAATAATCTTCCTAAGAACTGGTGACCTAGCAGTGAATGTATCAGATAAGCTCTATTATGGATCTTACAATAAAGAGGAGAAGGGAGTGGGGAGAGAGAAGATAAGTAAAAAAAATATGTAAACCTTATGTCAGTGGTAAAAAATTTTGTGTGGAGGGAAACTAGGCTAAGGGAATTTATAGTACAGTTGGAGGAGTTGGGATGTTACTGGGTGGTCAGAGAGGATTTCTCTGATAAAATGATCTCTGAGAAGAGAATTAAAGAACAGCAAGGGAAATGCATGGCTTCAGAGGAAGATTGGCAGTATAGGTAGCAACTGCAAAACACCAAAGTAGGATCCTAACTTCTGTTTTCCAAACAGTAAGAGGTCAAGGGAGAGTGGAGTGAATGAGAAGTACAGGGAAAGAAGTGAGCTCAGAGAGACTCTGGGGAAAGGTGGAGGCAGACTATGCAGGGACTTCTAAACATCTTGAAAACTGCTTTTTAATTGAAAAAAAAAAAGATGGACAGTCATTGAAAGATTTTGAGCAAGAAATGATAAAAAAATGATAAAATGATAAAAATTTTAAAAACTAATATTAGACTAAAATATTGAGAGACAAGTGTAGGACACCATATTAGTTTTAGTTTTAGTTTTTTATTCTGCTGTAACAAATTACCATGAATCTGGTAGCTTAAAACAAAACATGTTTCTTATTTTATAGTTCTGCAGTACTGTAAAAATTTAACACTAATTTCACTGGGCTAATATCAAGATGTTGCTAGAAAGCATTTTTTTTTTCTAGAAGCTCTAAGGAAGATTCTATTTTGCTTACTTATCTTTCCCAGGTTCAAGAGACTGCCTATATTTTTTTTTTCATGGACTCTTGCCCACATCTTCAAAGCAAGTAATGTCGAACCAACTCTTTCTCACATTGCCATCTTTCTCATTTTCTCTTACCTCTTTCTCTTTTACTTTTAAGGTTCCTTGTGATTACATTGGGTCCACCCCTGAAAGGTCTTACTCTATGTTAAGGTCAGCTAATTATAAACCTCGATTTTACCTACTATCTTAATTATCCTTTAGCAAGTAATCTAACAGGTCATAGATTCTGGGATTTAGGATGTGAAGTTGTTTGGGGGAAGCATTATTTTATGTATCACAAACAGAGTAAGTATCTCAGCAGAGATTGGAAAGAAGGCTATTGAAATAGTGTATCAGAGAGATAATTGTGATTGAGAGGGTGAAAATGAGGGAGATGAAGATAAATGATTGGATTCTAGAAACATTTTGAAAGTAAAAAAGGGTATTTCCTGATGTACTACCTGAGTTAGTGTTTATGTGTGTGTTAGTTATTAAAGAGGGAAACAGCAAAACTTTTTTCTTAATAAAGTAATTTTAGGATGCCTATTAGCAAAACAGACATGTTGACTAATTGGCTAATCAGTGGGCATGGAAATCGAGATGTCAGAGTTAGTTTAAGAATGCATATATTAATTATTAATCTGGTAGCTAATATAGTTTGGTTGTGTCCCCACTCAAATATAATCTTGAATTACAGTTCTCATAATCCTCACAGATCATGGGAGGGACCTGATAAGAGGTAACTGAATCATGGGTGTGGTTCCCCTCATGCTATTTCTTATAATATTAACTTCTCACAAGATCTGATGGTTTTATAAGGGGCTTTCCCCATAGCTTGGCTCTCATTCTCCTTCCTGCCGCCCTGTGAAGAACATGTTTGCTGCCCCTTCTGCCATGACTGTAAGTTTCTTGAGGTCTCCCCACCCATGCTAAACTGTGAGTCCACTAAACCTCTTTTCTTTACAAATTGCCCAGTCTTGGGATATGTTCTTACAGCAGTATGAGAATGAACTAATAAAATAAGTTGGTATTGCAGAGAGTGGGGCACTATTATAAGGATACCTGAAAATTTGGAAGTGACTTTGAAACTGGGTAACAGGCATAGATAGGGACAGTTTGGAGGGCTCAGAAAAATACAGGAAAATATGGGAAAAGTTGGAACTTTCTAGAGACTTGTAGAATGGCTTTGACCAAAACGTTCATAGTGATGTGGACAAGGAAGTCCAGGCTGAGGTGCCTTGAATGGAGATGAAGAACTTTTTGGGAACTGAAGTAAAGGTCACCCTTACTATGCAAAGGGACTCGCAGAATTTCAGCACTGCTCTACAGATCTGTGGAAATTTGAACTTGAGAAAAATGATTTAGGATATTTATCAAAATATATTTCTAAGTGTCCAACCATTCAAGAGGAAGCAGAGAATGAAATTTTTCAAAATTTGGAGACTGACAATGTGACAGAAAACAAAACAAAACAAAAAACAACATTTTCTGTGGAGAAATTCAAGCCTGATGCAGGAATTTGCATACGTAAAAAGAAGCCAAATGTTAATCACCAAGACAATGGAGAAAATGTCTCCAGGGCATGTGAGAGACCTTCAGAGCAGCCCCTCCCTAGGAAGGGAGGAAGAAAAATGGTTTTCCGGGTGTGGCCCAGGAACCCCCTGTCCTATGTGGCCTCAGGACATGGTGCCCTGCATTCTAGCTGCTTCAGTTTCAGCTGTGGCTAAAAGGGGCCAATGCACAGCTTGGGCCATTGCTTCAAAGGGTGCAAGCCCAAAGCCTTGATGGCTTACATGTGGTATTGGCCTGTGGCTACACAGAAGTCAAAAATTAAGGTTGGGGAACCTCTGTCTAGATTTTAGAGGACATATGTAAATGTCTAGCAAAAGCTTGCTGCAGGGACACAGCCTTATGGAGAACCTCTGCTAGGGCAGTGCAAAAGGGAAATGTGGGTTTAGAGGCCCCACTCACAGTCCCCACTGGGGCATTTCCATTGGAGCTGTGAGAAGATGGCCAACATCCTCCAGACCCTAGAATGATATATCTACCCACAGCTTACCCTGTCCACCTGGAAAATTTGCAGACACACAAAGTCAGCTTGTGAAAGCAGTTATGAATAGGGTGGTATGCTGCAAAGCCACAGAATGGCCTGGATGTGAGACTGGAGTCAAAGGAGATAATTTGCATCAGAATGGCCTGGATCTCTTGCATCAGAATGGCCTGGATGTGAGACTGGAGTCAAAGGAGATAATTTTGGAACTTTGAGGTTTAATGCCTACCCTATGTGATTTTAGATGTGCATGGTTTCTAGCCCCTTTGTTTTGGCCAAATTCTTCCATTCGTAAAGAGTTATTTACCCAATCCCTGTACCTCCATTGTATCTAGGAAGTAACAAAGTTGCTTTTGATTTTACAGGGTCATAGGCAGAAGGGACGTGCCTTGTCTCAAATAAGACTTTGGGCTTGGACATTTGAGTTAATGCTGGAAAGAGTTAAGACTTTGGGGGATTGTTAGAAGGACATGATTATGCTATGAAATGTGAGGATAGGAGATTTGTGAGGGGCCAGAAGTGAAATAATATGTTTTGGCTGTGTCCTCACCCAAATCTCATCCTGAATGGTAGTTCCACAATCCCCATATGTTGTGAAAGGGACCCAATGCGAGGGAACTGAATCATAAGGGCAGTTTTCCCCATGCTATTCTCACAATTGTGAGTAAGTTATCACGAGATCTGTTGGTTTTACGAGGGGCTTCCCCCTTTGCTCAACTCTCATTCTCCTCCTTCTTGTTGTCCTGTAAAGAATGTGTTTGCTTCCTCTTCCATCATGATTATAAGTTTCCTGAGGCCTCCACAGCCATGCTAAACTGTGAATCTATTAGACCTCTTTCCTTTATAAACTATCCAGTCTCAGGTTTGGTCACATAGCTGTGTGAGAACACACTAATACAATAACCTTTTTTATGTGAGATGGAGTCTCACTCTGTTGTCAGGCTGGAGTGCAGTGGCACAATCTTGGCTCACTACAACCTCTGCCTCTTGGGTTCAAGATATTCTTCTGCCTCAGCCTCCTGAGTAGCTGGGATTACAGGCATGTACCACCACACCCACCTAATTTTTGCATTTTTAGTAGAGACAGGGTTTTACCATGTTGACCAGGATGGCTTCGATCTCTTGACCTTGTGATCTGCCCGCCCCAGCCTCACAAAGTGCTGGGATTACAGGCGTGAGCCACCACGACTGGCCTACAATAGACTTTAAGCAATGTGACATGATGAGAACATCGGAGATGTATGTATTGATTATAAAGGGGAAGCTGTCCAAGATCAGAGCCTTGGAGCACTCCAACATTCATTGAGAAGAAAAATGAGGAGGAACACAAAAAAGAAAATAAATTGAAAATTCACAACCAGTGAGGTGGGAGGAGGGCCAATATATTGGTGCCACAAAGGCCAAGAAAAGAGAGTGTTTCAGGAAGAGTCCTTTAGTTAAATATTGCTACCAGTCATGAGGAGAACTGATAAATGACATTGGATATTACAATTTGTAAGTCATCATTACGTTGACAAGAGCTGTTTCTATAATGAAATAGTAGGCTCTAAAGTCTAAATGAAATTGATTTAGAAGATAATGGTATGAGAGAGTAAAGACAACATGCATAAAGGCTCTTCTAAGAACTTCCATTACTATGGGAAAGAGACAGATGAAACACAGGTAGGAAACTAATGAGTTACCAAAAGTTTTCAAACTTGCCTCTTTTTTCTTTGTTTCTCTTATGAAATATATTTCTAAAAGAGGTTATCTGTTATCTGATATATTTTAATATTAAATAGCAAACATAACAATAGTCCTTGGATTAACAGTAATCAAGGTCTTGTAATACTCAATTTAGGTAATTAAATACCAGTGATTTTGTAACTCTCCAAATGTTCTCCCCATTGGAAACCCCTCGTTGGCTCAGAGTTTAGATAGACAATAGATTTTTATGTTACTCTTTGTTTACTTTTTTCATAGAATTACTTTCTGTGTATGTATCCCTAAAAATGCTTTGGTTTTATAATTTTGAATTTTATGAGTAGTGCAGTGGCAAAATCTCAGCTCACTGCAACTTGTCTCCTGGGTTCAAGCGATTATCCTGCCTCAGCCTCCCCAGTGGCTGGGACTAGAGGCATGTGGCACCTACCCAGCTGCTTTTTGTATTTTTAGTAGAGATGTGGTTTCATCATGTTGGGCAGGCTGGTCTCAAACTCCTGACCGCCAGTGATCTGTCCTCCTTGTCCTCCCAAAGTGCTGGGATGACAGACATGAGCCATCATGCCTGGCCTCTCTTGTTGTTTATGTAGATTTATTTAACTTTTTGTATATCTGAAACATGTTTTACATTTAAACTTTATTGAAATAAAGTCATGCTGTATGAAACCTTTTGATGTTTTCTTTGATGTTATACTGCAAAAATTCATCTGGAGTGTTGCTTGTGGCTGGAGGTACTTACTTTAAATGCTAAACTATATTTTATCATGAGACTATACCTAAGTTTTTTTTTTTATTATTATTATTGTTCTGTGGTTGGGAATTTTGGGCATTTCTGAACATAGAAGTGAACGCTTCTGCTGCCAAAGCTTGAAATTTGTATTTGTTTTATCTAAGTTTCTTCCACTTAAAACAAACTTCAGGCCTCTCACAAAAAGTATCAAAGAACTGAAACCAGATCACCACACCAGATGCCATAGCCCTCGTTCACCATGATTGCTTCCTTGCCCCTCCAAAGTTCCTGTTTTCTTACACAGTGTTACGTTTCGTACCTGCTATATAAACCCCTGGTTTCAGTTACAGAGACAGATATGAGACTGAGCGCCCATCTCCTCAGCTGCAGCACTCAAAGTCTTCTTCCTTGGCAATATTTGTCATTTCAGTGATTGGCTTTCGGTGCTGTGAGCAGTAAAATCTATACCAAACCCCTGATGTTTCAGTAACATTTCTTCTAGGTATTTGCTATTCTTAACATTTTTTCTGACCTCCTTGTACAAGTCTCCTATTGTGCTGTGTAAGAGTTTCCCTTGAACATATTCCTAGGAGTGGAATTGCTGTGCCATAGGTTACGTGAATGGTTGATTGCAGGAAACAACACAACTGATTCAACTAATTTACTCCTCCATCTGCAGTTTACAAGTTCCTATCCATTCATATATTTTCTAATGCTTTTTAGTCCTTTTAGTTATTTTCTGAGTCAATAGCAGAATTGTCTCCAAGAAGGAGTGGAGGCTGATGGCCTTAATACTATTATGGACTGAGCTGATTTGAGACTGGATTGAAGTTTCATTAAGGCTTAGTCTCCCTCTGACTCAAACTTGTTTAAAAAGAAGAATCCTCCTTGGCTTTCAACTGAGTTCTTGGTGTTTCAAGAGGGCCTTTTCCCTAACAACAACATGCATTTTCATTTATAAAGGTCTTCAAAGCTTACTTTGTTAACCATTTGGTACATGTGGCTTCAGGATTTTGCAAATTTAATGGAAACCATGTAGTTAAGGCCCATCAAGTTTTTTATCTTGTTTTCTCTGTGTGAAGCAACTGCACAAACCTCTGCTTGTTTCTCTTTTCCCAACAGCAGCCCTTTGCCTGAGCAATGCCTGAAAAAACAAAGGAGGCCCTTCTTCTATGTCACAATCTACAAATGCCACCTAATAAAAAGTAAGTGTCGAACATTAGCTATTTTATTTCTATTTCCTAGGTCCCTATTATCCCCGTCGCTTCTGTAGTTCTTCAATGCCGCTGAAAATGACTTTCACATTTTATCTGGCTTACCTGTTTAGATCTATTGCAAATAACTCAATTCAACACAGACTAGGAAGTCTCCTTTTAAGGTTTATTAGGCTAATTTTACATTATGTTCTGCAATTTTAATATCCAGTATACATATTTTTGTCCTTTTTAAAGTGTTTCCTTTTCACAAATATCACATACGTTGGTGTATAAACATTTTCTTCCAATGGAATGTCAGCTTTTGTCAGCAATGTTTATCAGGAAAGGTTTTACCTTTGTGTTATCCCATAAAGTGCGTAACAGATAAACTGCATGAGAGGATCTATAATAATAACCATTTGGATTTCATCAAAAAACTAAAGTTAAGCATTCCTTATATGACCAAGCTAATCTAGCCAGGGAGATTTTGAATGAAGAGAGATTTCTTAGATTGTAATTAACTGTCCCTGGGAGTTTAGACATTTGGGATGAGTAAGTGACTGACTGTGGTAACTAAATCTCCACTGTCTTCTCGGTTTCTGATAATTGTCCTTAGTGAACCTGGAGCAAGCACAATTTACAGAATAGTACACACACTGTCTCTCTCATGGCAATGTTGAAGGCTAGAAAGAATAAAGGAGGAACAACAGTGGCAACATCAAAAACAAAAACGGAATTCACAGATTTTATCTTCCCCTAATAGAGCTGCTCAAAATAGTCTCTTACTGTATTGCTTCAAGGTTTTCTTACATTTTCTTTCTTTATTTTTTCTTAACTGCAGTTCCTCAGAGAATAGTCTTTATGGTGATGGAGAGAGATGGCAGCTGTAGTTTGGAGTTCGAGTAAGATCCTTTTTCCTTCCCAATTTGATTTATGGTGAATATATGCTCCTGAGATTCATTCTTGTGGATGGGGTAGCTGTATTTGTTTTATTTTCCTCCTCTAAGATACTCCAATGTATGACTTCAATAATATCTGTTTCTACAGTCTCCTGCTTGATGAAATGTTTGGTTGTTTCCTCCTTTTAAAAAAATATACTGCAACGGACATTCTTACATTTATTTTCTGGTACATGTGTCTATGTTCAGGCATTTCATAAGTTATCAAGAACTGGAAAAGCTAATCTATGGTATGCATGTAACCAACTTTACTTGACACTGGCAAATTCTATTTCCTGGCATCTGTAGCAGTTAACATCTTGCCCATGCCAGATGTGCAGAAAATTTTCTCTTCTCCAAATTCTTGCAAAAATTTTGGGTTTGATTTCTATTTTCAGCTCATTAGCTTATTATTTGATGCTATCTCATTATGATTTGATTTGGTATTTCCCTGTTTATAAGAAATTTGATAATCATGATATCTGTGGATTGCCTAATTTATTTCTTTTTTCTGAAAAGTGCCTGATCATTTAATTTGACTATCTTATTTTTGGGTTATGTGTGTGATTCTCAACAATTTGTGGGATTTTAAAGTATATTTTGTATGGTAATTCTGTTTATAAAATTTTTTGTTAATTTTAATTTTGTAGGTACATTGTAGGTATCCCAGTATATTTATGGGTTACATGCAATTTTCTGATACAGCCATGCAATATGAAATAATATTATGGAGAATGGGGTATCCATCTTCTCAACCATTTATCCTTTGTGTCACAAACTGATATGGTTTGGCTCTGTGTCTCCTCCCAAGTCTCACCTTGAATTATAATAATCTCTATGTGTCAAGGGCAGGACAAGATACAGGTAATTGAATCATGGGGGTAGTTTCATGTTCTCATGTTAGTGAATGAGCTCTCATGAGATCTGACGTTGTTATAAGGGGCCCTTCCCCCATTGCTTGGCACTTCTCCTTCCTACCGCCATGTGAAGAAGGATGAGTTTTTCCCCTTCCATTATGATTATAAGTTACCTGAGACCTCCTCAGCTGAGTCAGTTAAACCTCTTTTCTTTATAAATTACCTGGTCTTGGGCAGTTCTTTATAGCATCATGGTAATACACACTGATACACAAACAATCCATTGTACTCTTTTAATTATTTAAAAAATATACAATTATTATTTATATAGTCACCCTGTTGTGTTATCAAATAATAGGTCTTATTCATTCTTCTATCTTTCTATACTCATTAACCATCACTACCTCCCCTTCTAGTACCTACTACACTTTGTAGCCTCCACCAACCATTCTTCTGCTTTCTATATCCATTAGTTCCATTGTTTTGAGTTTTAGATCCCACAGATAAGTGAGAACATGTGATGTTTGTCTTTCTGTGCCTGGCTTCTTTCCATTAATATAATGACCTCCAATTCCATCCATGTTGTTGCAAATGACCAGATATCATTATTTTTTTATGGTAGAATAGTACTCCATTGTATATATGTACATTTTCTTTATTCATTCACCTGCTGATTGACACCTGAGTTGCTTTCAAATCTTCACTATTGTGAATAGTGTTGCAGTAAACAGGAGTGCAGACACCTCCCTGATATACTGATTTTCTTTCTTTTGGGAATATACCTAGCAGTGACATCCCTGGATCCTCTGGTAGCTCTACATTGTTTTTAAATGTTGGGGGAAACCTCCAAGCTGTTCTCCATAGTGGTTGTATGAATTTACATTTCCATAATCAGTGTTTGAGGATTTGTTATTGTCTGTCTTTCGGATATAAATCATTTTAACTGGAATGCAATGATATCTCACTGTAGTTTTGAGTTGCGTATCTGTGATGACAAATGATGTTGATCGCCTTTTCATATACCTGTTTTCCACTAGTATGTCTTCTTTTGAGAAATGTCTATTCAAATATTTCACCCATTTTTAAATTACACTTTTATGTATTTTTTTTCTCTATAGAGTTGTTTGTTATACTTGTATATTCGGGTTACTAATCCCTTATCAGGTTAGTTAAAAAATATTTTCTCCCAGTCTGTGGGTTTGATGAAAGTTCTTGCAGAGTATTACCTTTTGCAAATATCTTCTCCTGGTTTGCACTTTTATTCTTTTTATGATACCTGCTAGTGTAATAAATTTTTATATTTATTATATATATAATATATATTTACCAGACTCTTTTTATCATGCATATTTTTGTCTTCTGAAAAATGGTTTCCTTATATTAAAATTAAAAGACATCTTCTAGAATTTTTCTAAATATTTAAAAATGTTGCGACCCACATGTAAGAATTTGGTCATTCAATAATTTATTTTTGTATTTTGATTGAAGTTATGATGGTCATTATTCTTTTTAAATTTTTCCATATAAGTTAAAAAAACCCACTATAATTTATTAGCCACTTTGTCTTTTTCTACTATTGCACTACGACTGTCTCTGATTTAAATATATCAAAATATGTATCACACACAAACACACATACACCCACAACTTCCAGAATTTAGATCTATTGTACTTATCTTTTTATTGCTTCATTAATAGCACATTATCCTAATTAAAATGACCCTATATAATAAACATTTATACCTACTAGAACTAGTTTCCCCTCCTGGTTCATTTTTGGGAGGAGTAACTTGAAATTTTATAATCCTTTGATACTCCATAGCAATTTTAAAATCTAATTATCTAAGTCCATAAAAAATACAATAGTAGTTTCTTTTAAATTGAATTAAATCTGTATATTATTTTGACATATAGGCAAATAGCAATTCGATTTTTATGATGTCGCGTTTTCCACTCTATGAATAACACAAATCTCTGATTTTTTAAGGTTTTATACTTTTAAGTCATTTATATTGTTTCACATATATTTGCTAGGTTTCTAGGTATACTTATCCACCACTCATTTTGATATTTTCAATTTTATATATGTATGTGTGTATCTGTGTATGTGTATGATGCATCCACTTACTACTGGAGAGGCACATATGTAGACGTGTGTGTGTGTGTGTGTGTGTGTGTGTGTGTGTGTGTGTGTGTGTCTGTGTGTGTAGATGTTTCTTGTTTGTTATCAGGGTATAGAAATACAGAAATTTCATTAAAATTTGCTAAACTTTGTCATTAATTATAACTTGATCTTATATCCCCTTTGCTTTTCTGTATCTATAGAATCATATAATATGCAAGTTAGGGCAGTTTTAAAATTTATTTTCATTAACAATATAGAAATTCATGTATAGTGAATTTCTAGGATCTCAGCTTTAAATCTCTTAGCTGCCTTCCAAATCTCAGGCCTAGTCTTTATAGCATAGCCAAGTACTTAGCTAGTTAAAACCACGGCTCTGAGCCAAGAAAGACTGGTAGACAGTCCAAAGACAAACATACAAAAAAACTGGCTTGAACACCAGGTTACCCCATAGGGATTTTTTCTTTCTTGTTATTTTTGGCTTCCAGTAAATTTCTTTCCATTCCTGCAGTTAAAAACACTTTTTAAAAAAGAATAATGTATGATGCAGGAATGAGGGTGAGTAACTGAATGGCAATATCTTGGTTGGGTCTGAAAGAAAATGGTATACAAATCAAAAATGAAGGAATGAAGGAGTTGTCCTTACACAGATGCACAGATATCATATCTTAAAAAAAAAAGAAAGAAAAAACAGGAAAGATGAGAAAGAAGGGTACCAATATGCAGATTTATGTAACTGATAATCAGAGCATGGCTGGAACCTGTGGCCTTTTTTTGTGGCCCTTGCTGATTTCAGCCTGAGGGTTTTCATGGAATTACAATGAATGTCTCTTCTATGTACTCTCTGGTAGGCTTTTTCTTCTCTTGAAGTGATTTTCAGGTAACAACTTCAGGCCCATGTCTTAAATTTCCTGAAAAGTGAGGGTTGGCTGGGCATGGTTGCTCATGCTTGTAATCCCAGCATTTTGGGAGACCGAGGCAGGCAGATCACGAGGTCAGGAGTTCGAAACAAGCCTGGCCAACACAGTGAAACCACATCTCTACTAAAAATATAAAAATTAGCTGGGCATGGTGCTCGGCACCTGTAATCCCAGCTACTTGGGAAACTTAGGCTGGAGAATCGCTAGAACTTGAGAGGTGAGAAGCGGAAGTTACAGTGAGCTGAGATCACACCACTGCACTCCAGCCTGGGTGATAGAGTTAGACTCTGTCTCAACAAAATAAAAAAGAAAAATGATGGTCATTACATATTTGGTTGTCTGTATTGATAGGGATATTTCCACCTTACTAATATATTTTTAAAGCTTTTCTTAAAAGAAAACTTTAGGGGTAAAGGCTTTTAAATGTGTGAGCTTAAGCAGTTAAATCAAATTTATTTTCTACTATACTGATCTTTCCTCATGGGGCCAAGTAAACATAAGCTTCGGTTCAGCATAGTACAGGATAGTTTGTCCCAGGAGGTGCAGGTCTAAACTTCAGTTTTTTTTATTGTTGTAGGAGGAGCATTAATACTCTTGTGACTATGGAACTTTGTGCATTGCATTTCACATCTCTGCATCTTGGTTCCTCCATCTGTAACATGTAGATTTTAGCTTGATGATCTTTAAAATCACTACCAGACCTCACATTCACAAAGGCATGTAATTTTGGAGATGGAATTCAAAGCCAGATTTGTTTGATTCTATATCTGTAACCCACTCTGTTCTGCTATTCATTCCCCATGGAATTTGGTAAATAAACCAACTGCAATCAAGTGAAATTTGTAAATCAAAGTCTGAAGCTAAATTTTGTGCCAACCATTTGATGACTGTAGTTTGAACTGTTTCGTTAATTGGTCAAATATACTCTAATTTATAATTATTTCAAAATGAGACCATCTGTTTAATGAATTAAAAAAAAATACAAGGCAACCATAGTTCTTTCATCTCATTATTTCTAAAACTTTTGGGGAGATGATTAAATCTTACAACTTGCAAACCCTTTATAATATATTCTTGTCTTAGTTTCCTTTTTCTAATTTTTTCTTCACCATTCTATCTCCCAGGAACAAAATGACCAATTCAGAATCCAAAAAGTTTCAGTCATTATACACCGAAGGAGTACACATTTATTTAAGCATACATATAATTGATAATTTCCAACATTTTTGAAAGAATAGAAAACATAATTTCCTATAGTTTTAGAATGAAAGCAAGTTGCCCATATTAGTTCATATTAATAGCATTTTGTCCTTCTAACAAGAAATAATTTCATTTCCAACAATTTTGTTAAAATATCCATTAGTCATTTATTTCAGGTTTTAATGAGTCAGGAAATTGGGTCTCATTTGGTAATGTTAAGCATTATTTAAGTACAGGCTCTTGAACAGAAGAGTACTATGGAAGTTCACTCCTACTGCAACTAAGAACAACTTCTTAAAGCCAATATGAAGTAGAAGTTGTATGAAGTACAAAGAGTAACAAGATAGGGGTTCATGACCAGGTCACTCAGCAATCATCCCACTGTGTAAACTACACCTCTTTTAAGCAATTTTTATTTGCTTAAGTCTTAAATGTTTGTTTAAACAGTGGCGCCTTTTTATTTTAATCTTAGATACCAGTGGTTTCTTAGAGGCATGGAAAAGCCACATAGAGTCTCATATGACAGACACCTAAATCAAAAGAAAGTCTTTTCTCATTCATCGTGAAAAAATATTTCATTATTTTCAAACCAATTGTACTCTCTTTGTTTGTTGTTTTTGTTTTTGACGCAGGGTCTCACTCTGTTGCCAGGCAGGAGTATAGTGGTGCAATCTCGGCTCACTGCAACCTCCGCCTTTCAGATTCAATCAATTCTTCTGCTTCAGCCTCTTGAGTAGCTGAGATTACAGGCACACCCCACCACACCCAGCTAATTTTTGTATTTTTAGTAGAGACAGAGTTTCACCATGTTGGGCAGGATGATCTCCAACTTTTGACCTCGTGATCTGCCTGTCTCGGCCTCCCAAAGTGCTGGGATTACAGGTGTGAACCACCATGGCTGGCTTACTCTTAGTTTTTATCTGATGATACTGATGAAATTAAGAATATGATATATGACATCTGATTATTTCTTAAGCAGAAGAGTACCAATATTTCAGCTCTGCTTGTTCTCCCCTGGCAACCCTTCCCATTGTGAAAAGGGAGTAGTTCTTTCCTTTAAACAGAAAGTTTCAAGAGGTGAGGCGTGGAGGTGCTTGGTGAAGAGGGTAATGCAGCTTTCATTCCAAGATCCAATTTATCCTTAGCTCTAGGGGAAGAATTTATGTTCCATGGCTACAACTGATGAGGTTGGCTGCTCTCATTATGTTTTAATGTCCACTGTAGACACAAAGGAAATTGCTACAATTCTCCTTAGAAGATATACTCTGCCCTTGATTAGTGACTCTAAGTAGGTAGGGTGCTTAAATTGTTAACCCTGGACAGTTTAGGAGAAAATCTTACTATATTTCCAAAGAAATAGAAACTTCCATTTAATACTTCACTTCATCCTCTAATTTTCTATTTTCTTCTTTTAATGAGGAATAATATTTCTGAAAATATATAAATGATTGATATTTTAAATTTGAGGATTCAATTGCACTAGATAGCTTATAATGTAAAGGAATCCTTCTTTAAAATAATAATTGATTTTGAACAATCATCTTCTGTGTGTCTTTTCTGCCCAAATATTCCTAGGTTAAGATTAATAGGGTTTGATATTCTATTTTTTAATTTCTTAAATTATGAAATTAGTCTAAATGTTTTATAAAATTTAAGCAGTGTAACTTAAGGTAAAACTCAAAATAATGGCTCTAGATTGATTATGATCATCACATAACAACCTTTTCTCAAATTAATTACTATAAAATTACTATTACTAAAAATATAAGTCTCCAAAGGACAAAACCATGATTCTCATGCAAATAAAAATGAACAACTACCAAAGATTCAATTCAACTTAATAATAAGGAAAATAATTAGTGTGAGTTACTAATAAATTCCTGAATTTGAGATAAAATTGGTTAATGTTCATAGTACCATAAATCTGCTTTTTTGGGGTTATCTGTTCCATTGAATAGAACTTTGTGCATCTCTGTTGGATAAAAGTATAAAAGTCAGGAGACAACAGATGCTGGAGAGGATGTGGAGAAATAGGAATGTTTTACACTGTTGGTGGCAGTGTAAATTAGTTCAACCATTGTGGAAGACAGTGTGGTGATTCCTCAAGGATCTAGATCTAGAAATACCATCTGACCTAGCAATTCCATTACTGGGTATATACCCAAAGGATTATAAATAATTCTACTATAAAGACACATGAACACATATGCTTATTGTGGCAATGTCCACAATAACAAAGACTTGGAACCAACCCAAATGCCCATCAGTGATGGACTGGATAAAGAAAATGTGGCACATATACACCAGGGAATACTATGCAGCCATAAAAAAGGATGAGTTCATGTCCTTTGCAGGGACATGAATGAAGCTGGAAACCATCATTATGAGCAAACTGACACAAGAACAGAAAACCAAACACCACATGTTCTCACTCATAAGTGGGTATTGAACAATGAGAACACATGTACACAGGGAGGGGAATATCACACACTGGGGCCTGTCAGTGGGTGGAGGGATAGAGGAGTGTTAGCAGGGGGTGGGGGGCTAGGGGAGAAATAGCATTAGGAGAAATACCTAATGTAGATGATGGGGTGATAGATGCAGCAAACCACCATGGCACCTGTATACCTATGTAACAAACCTGCACATTCTGCACATGTACCCCAAAACTTAAAGTATATTAAAAAATCCTTAAAAGTGAATTTTTTTAAAGTATAGAAATTAAACTCTCTGTCTATAGAATTGTAAAATACCCCAGAAAATATCAAGTCTTGTCCTTCAGTGAAAGAACCCAAAGTAATCTCTTCTGCCTATTTCTAAGGACTGAATATGTTTTCTAGCAAATTTCTTTTATATAAATCTAAAACCTTCAAAGCATCAGATAACCCTGCCGAGAATATAGATTTAGTATATTCAGACCTTTGAGAAATAGAGAAAGCAGAATACATGAAAATAACAATAATACCAATTCCATTTGCCTTTGGCGAAGAATAAATGAGAAAATGTGTATAAAACATCAGTGCATTAGCTGCTATATACTGAGCACTCATTAAATATTAGATATTTTAAACTTGGACAAATTTTGTCAAGATTCATTGTTTTGTCCAGCTTTACATTCAAATACCATTTATATTCTTAACAATCATATATAAGGAGTACATATGGTGGATTATTTTCTCCATATTTGCCCAAAGTTGGTAATAGTCCTTTTTGTGTTTTTAGACTTATTATTAGTTGATAAATCCAAATAAAATATCTATGTTTTCTGTAAGAAGGGGGTGTTGAGGTCTAAAATTGTGAGTCATGGACATTAGGCCTGCAAATTATTTATTTATTTATTTATTTATTTATTTATTTTTACCAAGTAGCAATAAATCACTCAAAACTAAATCTCAGAGCCCTTGTTCCAGGTTAGGGATATTTTATATAGCAGCCACTTAAATAACAGAATTTTATTTTTCAGTAGCAAGTTATTAGTAAGATGATTAATTCATGCAACGTGAAGCCCTGTTTTCCGTAGGATAGCAGAAGTCACTGTGCTTGTGTATGTGTGTATTTTTCCATAGAGAAAAAGTTAGCAGACATATGTTCAACAATTTGCTAGGACAACAATAACAAATACACGATAGACTGGGTGGCTTAAACAACAAAAATATATTTTCTCACATTCTAGAGGCTAGAAGTCCAAGATCAAGGTTTCCGTAAGATTGGTTTATTCTGAGGTTTCTCTCTTAGCTGGCAGCTGGCCAACTTCTCACTGTGTCCCCAGAAGGTATTTTTCCCTGTGCAGATATACTCCTGATACCTCTAATTTTCATTTCATATAAGGATATCAGACATATAGAATTAAGGCCCACCAATATGATCTCATTTTATCAAAACCCCTTGTAAAGGCTCTGTTTCCAAATGCAGTCATCCTCTGTAATACTAAAGGTTAAGACTTCAACATATAATTTTGCAGGGACACCAATCAGCCCATAACATATGTATAAGGCTCTTGAATGTGTGTGCATATATATATAGCATACAATTATAACACAGACAAATATATACAAATATAGCATAGACTGGGTGGCTTAAACACCAAAATATATATTTTCTCACATTTCTAGAGGCTAGAAGTCTAAGATGAAGGTGTCAGTTATTTATTCTGAGAGGCCTGAATAAAGACACACACAAAACACATACACACACACTGTGATATGTATACATATGTTAACATTTAAATAAATAAATATATATAAAACAATTGTATATTTAAAACATACATATATCTTTGGAGATATTTTACATTTTTTTTAGTAAGGCAGTATATCTTAATAGAAAAGATGGTGTTCTTTGAAACTGTACTGCTTGATGTTTTATTTAGTGATCAGTTCAACACATCTGTTTATATATGTATAAATATATATACTTATATATAAAAATATACATATAATTTGCAGAAAACATATATTGGCTTTTACATAATTAACATTTAAAGTAATATAGTATATTATACTCACATATTAATTTTACTTAGATAAATAATATAAATTTTTATGTTTTTATTCTGGGTGGGAGCTTGTTTCAGTGCATGATGATACTGAATTAATAGTCAATATTTGGTAAACTGAATGGAGAGAAAAGAATGATGGTTAAAAGAAATATCTGGTAACTGTCTATAGGCAAATATTAAATTATGAGTTTAGAATATTCAGATGAAAGGCTTAAAAATGAATGGAAGCCAATTCTGAAGTTCTTTTAGAATCATATATATAAAACAAGACTTACATGTGTCTACTTGGAATGTGAAACACAACATTGTACAGTGGATTACACGATTTATCAAAGATTTCTTCCCCTCTCTAACCCATGAGTCTGTAGAAAGTTTACAGATCTAGTAGCCATGAATACCCATGATCTCTTCAGCACACTAAGTCACTGATCTGATGTGGCCTTCTTCTGTATATGGTTTCAAGTGTATATGGCACTTTTCTTCTATTTTGGCTCTACATTACAATGACAACTTCCTATTTCGCATCAACTGGTTTTCTCATTTTCATTGCCATTGAAGTTCACTTGAGAATTAGAAAACAATTCTGCATTTGCTGAATGGGAAATTCAATTGTTTCAAACTTTTGCAGTATTACACTTGAAATAGTTTCCCTTTTTTAACCAAGAGCTATCTTAATAATTCATATCTAAGTGTGGGTGAAAGATTACTGATGATCCTGAAAAGGGGCAGAGCCCTGTGTCCCAGTTCCTGATTATGGCCCTGATCTGACAAGTGAAAATAAAAGGTAAGATTTACTGGGAACAAAGAATAGCTATGAAGTTCATGGGCTTAGAAAATTTGACTTATTTATTTAACTGAGTTTGAAATGAAATATACAGTACAGTGCAAGTGAGGGTCAGAGGGAAATTAAATAAGAGATTGGGGAATGGAAATATTACCTGAGTTTGATTGAGTATCAAATAAACACAATATATATTTACTCAGTTCTCTTGAGACTGTTTTATTAAAACAGCTTTCTTCCTCTTTTATTAAAATAAATAAATATTATTTTTCATTGGAGAAAGAAGATACTGGCAGGACATCTTTACTGGAGCTTGAAGACACGGTGAATTTGTATCAGCAAATAGAAATCTCACTGATTGTCCAAATCAATGTGTTTTCCTAATTGATAGCATTGCTAGGCAATTAGGTTAGTAGAAATGCCTTTTCTGTTAATTTTTTAACAATGTAAAACCTGTACAGATGTCGTGTGCTATTTGACAGGCAAAATCCCAAAGTTTATTTAAATGAAAGAAGACAAAATGAACTACAGAAATTATTCACAGGAGTCACTAACATAAATCTTACATGAAATTGCACACAAAGGAAAGGTATAATTTTCCCTGTAACTAAACTGGAGAAGGTGATAAACACGTAAGAAGGGTAAACTCGCTAAATGTAAAACAATGTCCCTGTCAGCCACAGAGTCAAGTTACTTTTTGGACCTCATATTCTTACTAAATTACTCACACTCGTTTCTGTGTATGAAAGACAGCCTAAAAATGCTTTTCACCTTAAGCAATTACTTTCTAAGGAGTGGTAGTTTGGTACTAGATATTTTGATTGAGATTTACAATTACTGTGTTCAATCTCTTGCAATATATCAGCGTCTTTAGGCTTAAAATATTGTATACTTCTTTTACCCATCATGAATAAAATATTGTTTAGAAAGAAAAATAAATAAAAATACATCATTTTGCTTTTTTCACATTTACTTAGACTTTCTGGAAGGTTTTACATGTCAATGGGCACCAATGATTCTAGAGAATGCTGCATAATTAGAAGACATAAATATCTTGTGTTAAATATTTAGTGACACATTAAAAACTGGTATGCAATAAATTCTGATATTTTGCAAATGCCAATGTATTTGTAGGAGCAAACAGATTTATAAAAGCTTTAGAAAGTTTTCCTATAAGGATACATCAAACAAATGATGTTTGAACTGGCTAAGTAGGTAATTCACTTCTACTTGTTGTATATAAAAAATGTGTGTAAGATACGGTATTTTAAAACACAAATGTTTTTGAAAAGTTTTCATTAACTACTAACATATCATGATTATTTTATGAGAAAATAAATATTCACCCACACTGGAAAGTGACCAAACTATCACTGTGAGTTTGTGCATTATTAGGTAAAATGGCTACTGAAAGCTGAAATGTATAGCCTGCTTCAACATTTCAATATAAATACACATTTTATTTTGCAGAATACATACAGGAATGCAAAATAAAAGTGTTCCGTTGGAAACTGATGTATAAAATCTAGGTAGAAATTCAGAATATTAATAAAAGAATGTGTACTGGGAAGACAGGCAATACAAATATTGATGAAAACATTAAGTATTGCTACCCTAATGTTTTTTTCAAAATGGAATAACAGAATGGCACTTAAAGTTGAATGGTGTAGTCTTATTAGCAAAATAGCTGACTAGAAAGCTTCAAATATTTGTTTCCTATGAAGATTTTGAAACATCAACAAAAATCAACTGAAGTAACCTCATACGAACTCTGGAAAACATTCAAAGGACTACAGCAATCAAACACCACATCAGAAAAAAGCAACATTTAAAATGGCAGGAAATTTTACAGTGGTTTTCTTCATTGTTGCCTTATCTTATCGATGGCACGATGTGGTTTTGGTCTGGAGGAGGCAACAACCCAATTCTTAATTTATTCTCTGATGTAAAGAAGGACAGAGCTGACATTCTTTGCTGTGTTTTAACCTGTCTGGGGCTGGTGGAAAGACTGCTTTTCTTAACTCAGATCTTGGACAGGGAGAAACTGTATCTGCTGCTCAGGAAAGCTGCAGGGACACTAAAAACCCACAGATGCCTGTGACAAGAGATTACTGGTAGAGACTTACAATAGACAATCTAAGGTCCTGAGGAGAAGCTGATGACTCTTTGGCAAATTATGACATTTAAAAGTAGCCTTGCATACTGGGAAATGCAAAAGCCCACTGATATGATTTGGACGTTTGTCTCCTTAAAATTTCCTGTTGAAATTTGATCCCCAGTGCTACAGGTGGGGTCTAATTGGAAGTGTTTAGTCATGGAGGCAGATCCCTCAGGGATAGATTAATAGCCTCCCTTGAAAGGGGTGAGTGCTTTCTCACTCTATTAGTTCCTGCAACGACTGGGTTTAAAGAATCCAGCACCACCCGCTTTTCTCTCTTGCTTCTTCCCTTACCATGTGACCTTTGCACTTGTCAGCATCCCTTTAATGTAGAAGTGGCTTTGGAACTTGGGAATGGGTAGAGATTGGGAGAGTCAGGAGGGTTAAGAAAATTACATAAGCATGAGGTAAAGTATGGAAATTTTCAGAGACTGGTTAAGTGGTTGTGACCAAAGTGTGAATACAACTATAGAGAGCCAAGGCCATGTTGATGTGGTATGAGATGAAAATGAGGAACGTACTGAAAACTAGAGAAAAAGTCACCCAAGTAACAGCGAAGCAAAGAACTTGGAAGCATTTTGTCTATGTTGTCTATGCTCTAGGGCTTGGCAGAAGGCTGAATTTAAGAGTGATGACCTAGGTTATCAAATAGAAGAATCTCTACACCAAAGCCTTCAAGAGGTGGTATGGCTGTTTTTAACAGTTTAATATCAGATAGGGCAGCAGCGGAATAACCTATAGGTATAGTTTATAATTAAAGGAAAAGAAAACTGTAGAAATTTGAAAATTTTGCAGCCTGCTTATGTGGTAAAGAATGAAAGAACATTTTTTTTAGGAGAAAAATCCAAGAGTACTACAGCAAAAATACTTGCTGGAGAGATCAGCATCACCAAAAGAAAGCTAGATGCTAATAGTGAAGATAATGGGAAAAACGTGTCAAAGTCATTTTAGAAATCTTCAAGGTTACACCTCCTATTAGAATCCAGAGGCCTGGAAGGATAGAATGTTTTCTTTGGGGCTGGAAACAAGCACTGCTGCCCCATACCATCTTGGGATGTTACTCAATGCATCCCAACTAGCCACTGTAGTTCCAGTGGTGGTTTAAAGGACCTCAAGTACTGTTAAAGCCACAGTTCTGAAGAGCAAAAGCATTGGAGGTAAGCATTGGTGGTTTCCATACCTTGTTAAGTCTGTAGACACTCAGAATTCAAGAGTGGTGGAGGCTTGGCCACTTTGACTGAGATTTCAGAGGATGTATTGGAAAGCCTGGTTGCCCAGAAATAACCTTTTCACAAGGACAGGCTCACTGGAGAGACTCTCTACTAGGGGAGGGCAGAGTGAAAATCTGGGATTAGGGTTGCTGCCCTTCAGACAGCGGAAATATAAGCCAGGGAAAGCATGCCACCTCAGCCTGGAAAAGCCTCAGGCATCTAACTGCAACCAGGAGAGCAGTCCTGGCAAAGACAGAACTTAAAGACAAATGTATGAAATAATTATAGGGCTATGTTAATGGGTATACAACATAAAAGATGGAATCTGTGACACTAGTAATATAAAATGAGGGGGGCACTACTATACAGAAGTAAATTTTTTGCATGCAATTGAAGTTAAGTTACTATCAAAGCAAAGCAGATTGCTATAACTTTACATTGTTATATGTAATTTCCATAATGACTACAGAGAAAATATCTATAAAATCTGAAAATAAAAATATCCATTTATCTCGTATCTTCAAAAATATTTATTTACTGACACTTTCTCTATTCTTGAATTTGTAAGTTCTTCTCATCACTCCAAAACAAGAATGCCATTCATAAACTTTTATTTTTTTGAGCTCTACTTCATCTATTGCCCTGTCACATCTTCTCTAAAATGTTACATTCTTGACAGAGATTATAAGACTTATTCGTTCTTCAATATCTAATGACCTGTAAAAGTCCTACCTACATATACAATACTTTTTTTGTTACTGAAATGAATCAATACTTTTCAGGCTTTATTTATATATTTTGTAATTTTCACCTACCACTTTCAATTCTGTTTTATTTTCCATAGATTTTTTTTTCCTTTGGTTACTGTGTCTTTTAACTTTCTCTAATTACCCTGGATAAATCATTCTCAGTCTCCTTCGTGGTCTATTTTTCTACCACTTATATATACATACCACTCATATATATATATATATATATATCATATATATATAAAATATATATGATACATATATCATATATATTTTATATATGATATATATTTTATAAATTTTATATTATATTTTCTAGAGAATATATATATTATGGTATACCTTATACATCATATATATTTTATATTATTCTATTATATAATTATATATTCTATATTCTCTACATATTATATATGAGTGGTACATATATGGTGTATGTGTATATGTATGTGTATATATATATATAATTTCCAGAAATCCACCTCACTCTTCTCTCTTAACATAAGTAATTGGTAACCAAAGAAAGAAATACAACCTATTAGCTACTTGCAAATGTGTTCACAATAAGTTTTGGGGCTTAAAATTAACCTGGAAGACAACTGATATTTACTGATCAGGGAATGAAGATGGTAATTTCCCTAAAACATTTGGGATAGTACCTTACAATGAGGACTATTGTCCCCAAAGCATCAGTAATTCCATTTCTGTAAACATTGCCCTATAAGATTTTTCTGAATGGCTCATGACTCCAGAAGTCCTATCTTCATCTGTATATAATTATTACCAAGCCTAAATTCCTTGTCCAAAGGATGTGGTAAACTTCAAGACCTAAATGTAATAAAGATAATTCAAGCTAAAAATTGTTTAAAACTAAATTAATCAGCTCTCCCTTTAGAATGTTTTTCTTATTATATTTTCTCTTTCAGTGAATATCAACATCATAAGCCTAATTGCCTGACACAAAAACCTGGTAAGTGTCTTTGAATACATTTTTTTCTGATTGCCTCTTATTAAAACCAAGACCCAGTCTCCTCTAAAAGAGATGAATGAGTTTACAGTAGAAACCATTCAACTAGTATTACACTGTGGCAATCAATTTTTATTCCCTAATGACTTTTATTGACTTATTCATATTACTCCAGAAAATATACATGTCATTAAAGAAAAACTATTATATATACATTTATACTGTGTTATACATAGTATAAAATATGTTATACATATTTTAAACAAAAACTGAATTATTGTATATAATTGAACTTGAAACAGTTGTTTTTTACATAATGATATGTGAGGAATATATTCTAGGATAGTGTATACATTGTACTTCATAACTTTGTAATTGTTAAATTCCATCTCATTATATGCATTTATCATATTCTAACTTCCCTACAAATAAGACATCATCCATTTATAAATCTTCTGATTTTTCTACTTTTGCAAAACAGTGCATATTAACATCAAAGCCCAAATATCTTCTATTAACATCAGAGCCCAAATATCTTTACTTATGAATGCTGGCAATGTTATAAGACATAATCTTTAAAAATAAATGTTATTTAAATGTTTTATGTGCTGATATGTAACAAAAGCTCATTATAAATCAGTTTTTACCAGTTCATTCTTAAACCAAGAATATGTAAGTCTCACCAAATCCTCACTAACAACAAAAGATGATATTAATATTTTTCATATTTATAAGATTTAATAGGCATACACATACACATACAAAAACATACACATTATATATCCATTTTAAAAATGTGGATTGTATTCAGTAGCAATATTTGGAAAGTTTCATAGAATAATTTACACTTGATTTTTTTTATTATGTGTATTACCTGTTCCTGTAATTTTCCTATGTATATTCTGGAGTTGTCATATAGATTTATGGTTGTTCTTTTGTATATTGTAAATCTAACTATTTTGACTGTTGGCTGTGTTACAAATAGATTTTCTTACTCTGTGGCGTCTTTTTCTATGTTTATATTCACTTTTGGTAATTTTTATTATTACTATTTTAGCCTTAAGATTAACTGAAAATATTTCAGAATTTGCTTTGCAAGAAAGACTTCTAACAATATTTTTAAATATGTTTTGCTACCAGGCTACAACAGTTAATGACTAACTCATTTCATCATTAATTTATACTATAATATTATACCTTTACAGAGGGTGCTTTCATATACACTAGGGTCTGTTTCAGAACTTTTTATAGGGAATCATTGGTCTTTTGATCTGTTCTTAGACCAAAACAAAACTTCTTTTATATATGTATACACACACACAGACACATACCCACATATACACATATGTGTATGCATATATACACACATATAAACACGTATATCAGTAAATAATCTTTTTCTCATAACATTGTTTGCTGACAGAGACTTCTCACATAATAGTGTGAGAAGCTTTGCAGACGTAAACAAATTTATAAAAATCTTTTGAAATGGTCCTGAGGACATACAGCAAATGAGGAATCATCTGAAGAAAACTGTCTATTAATTTTTGATGAGAAAATTGTGCCTGTGATATTTGAACTGAGTCCACTCCTTCCCTCCCTCCCTCATTCCATCTTAGTGAGTTCCAATTTCCACTTGAGACTGGTGCAAAAAATAACATATGACAGTTTGTCCCCCGAGCTCCAAGTTTTAGATCTTTTTCTGGAAGAAGCAGAATGTCAAGACTCATCATTTTATCCCTAGCTACATATTGCTAAGCATAATTCCAGGCAAGTGTGGGATTAAATGAGAAATCCCTTTGTCTGCCTATCTTTTGCTCAGAGTGAAGGTTCCACCTAAGAAACTGTACTATTGAGAATACTAAAATCCTGATTGCCCTTGATTAAATTTTATGCTAGGAGAGGCAAGTTGAGAGGATATAAGGCTACTACCAGGCATTAGTCTGTTCTCACAGAGCTGTAAAGATACCACCGGAGACTGGGTAATTTATAAAGGAGTGAGGCTTAATTGACTCAGAGTTCTGCATGGCTAGGGAGACCTCAGGAAACTGACAATCATGGCAGAAGGCAAAGAGGAAGCAGCACCTTCTTCACAAGATGGCAGGAGAGACAGTGAACAAAGGGGAAATAGACAATTTTAAAACCACCAAATCTCGTGAGAATTCCCTCACTGTTATGAGAACCGCAGTGGGGGAAACTGCTCCAATGATCCAATTATCCCATCAGGTCACTCCCTCAACATGTGAGGATTGCAATTTGAAATGAGATTTGGGTGAGATCACAGAGCCAAACCATATAATTCTACCCCTGGTCCTTCTCAAATCTCATGTCTTTTTCACATTTCAAAACCAGTCATGCCTTTACAATAGTCCCCCAAAGTCTTAACTTATTCCAGCAATAGCCAAAAAGTCCAAGTCCAAAGTCTCATCTGAGACAAAGCAAGTCCCTTCCACCTATGAGCCTGTGAAATAAAAATCAAGGTAGTTACTTCCAAGAAACAAGGGGGTACAGTCATTGGGCAAATCTTCCCATTCCAAATGACAAAAATTGGCCAAAACAAAGGGCCCACAAGCCCCATGCATATCTGAAACCCAACCA
Organism: Cheracebus regulus; assembly: GCA_963574635.1. Taxonomy (NCBI): domain Eukaryota; kingdom Metazoa; phylum Chordata; class Mammalia; order Primates; family Pitheciidae; genus Cheracebus; species Cheracebus regulus. The sequence goes on from CAUYQU010044365.1 coordinate 26,322, forward strand.
GGAAGTCATTAAGTCTTTAAGCTCCAAACGTCCTTTGACCCTATTTCTCATATCCAGGGCATGCTGATGCAAAGGGTGGGCTCACACAGCCTTGGGCAGCTCTACCCCTGTTGCTCTGCAGGTTACAGCCTCTGTGACTGTTTTCACAGGCTGACATTGAGTGTCTGCAGATTTTCCAGGTGCACAGTGCAAGCTGTTGGGGGATCTAGCATTCTTGGGTTGGAAGGATGTTCACTAAGGCAGTGCCCAAGTGAAGACCCTGTGTGGGGACTCAACCCCATATCTTCCCTCTGCATTGTTCCTGTAGAGGTTCTCCATAAAAGCTCTACTCCTGCAGCAGACTTCTGCCTAGACACTGAGGTATTTTAATACATCCTCTGAAATCTAGGCAAAGGTTCCCAAAGCTCAACTCTTGTTTTCTGAGCACCCACTGCACCTTCTGAAGCAATAGCCTGAGCTGCACCTAGGTCCTTTTTAGCAACAGCTGAAGCTGGTGTGGCTGGGACACAGGGCACAAAGTCCTGAGGCTGCACAGAGAGCAACAGGGCCCTTGGCCAAGCCCCCAAAACCATTTTTTCCTCCTAGGTCTCCAGGCCAGTGATGGGAGGGGCTGCCACAAAGATCCCTGAAGTGCCCTGAAGACACTGCCCTCATTGCCTTGACTACTAACATTCAGCTCCTTATTATGCAAATTTCTGCAGCAATCTTGAATTTCTTCCCAGAAAATGAGGTTTCCTTTTCGACCCCATAGTCAAGCTGGAAATTTTCCAAACTTTTATGTTCTGCTTCCCTTTTAAACGTAAGTTCCAATTTGAAATTATCTCTTTGTAAATTCATATAATCGTATACTGTTGGGAGAAGCCAGGCCACCTCTTGAATGCTTTGCTGCTTAGATATTTTTTTCCTGCCAGATACACTAAAACATCTCTTTTAAGTTCAAAGTTCCACAGATCTCTAGGGCAAAGGCAAAATGCTACCAGTCCCTTTGCTGAAGTGTAGCAAGCGTGACCTTTGCTCTAGTTTTCAATATGTTTCTTATCTCCATCTGAGATCACCTTAGCCTGGACATTATTGTCCATATCACTATTTTGGTCAAAACCATTCAACCAACAAGTCTCTAGGAAGTTCCAAACTTTCCCTCATCTTTTTGTCTTATTCTGAGCCCTCCAAACTGCTCTAACCTCTGCCTGTTACCCAGTTCCAAAGCCGCTTCCACATTTTCAGGTTATCTTCATATCAGTGCCCCACTCTGCCAAAACCAGTTATCTGTATTAGTTCATTTTCACACTGCTATACAGATACTAAGACTGGGTAATTTATAGAGGAGAGAGTTTTAATTTACTCATAGTTCCATATGGCTGGGGAGGTCTTAGGAAACTCAGAATCATGGCAGAAGGAAAAGCAGGCACCTTCTTTACAAGGTGGCAGGAGAGAGAGAGCACAGGGGAAACTGCCACCTTTAAAACCATTAGATCTCATTTCTCACTATCATGAGAAATCATGGAGGAAACTGTCCCCATGATCCAACACCTTTCACCAGGTTCTTCCCTCAATGTATGGGGACTACAATTTTAGATAACATTTAGGTAGGGACACACAGTCAAACCATATCATATCACTGTCCTCTGAGAGTTCAGCTCCTAATGTAAAGGTCTCATTTCAAGAAAAGCACGCTATTGTTTTTAACTACGGTCTAACCAGAACTCTGGTTTGACATTTTGCCTAAAGGAAAAAATAGGTTGTAAAATACGTAGTTCCTAATTTTTTCCTAAAATATCTCACTGCATTTGCAATGGAGTGTAGGAAAGTTCAAACCCAAGGGTGATCTCAAAAATAGTGGAGGTAGTATTGAAAGGCAATTAGGAGTAGAGCTGTAGATTCAAGAAAGATACAGGCTAAATTGTAAGCCAGCTTGTTTGCAGGATAAAACATGATGAGTGGCAACTGACAGAGGCTCTTATAAAGTCAGAATTAATATCAAACGCTGACCTCTGAATCCCTGAATTTGATTGAATTTATTTGTAATTTATTTCCTAAGGCATTGTTGTTGTTTAAAAAAGATAAATCAGCTAGCAATTAATGAAAGTTTCAATCTAAAAATCACACCAAGAGAAAACTTTGAAAGCCACAAAAAAGAAGGCACTTACTAGAAAATACCAATAGCTGGCTTCTCAGTAAAGACAATGGAGGTCAGAGTCAGTAGGATAACACTTTACTTCTCAGTAAAGACAATGGAGGTCAGAGTCAGTAGGATAACACTTCACTTCTCAGTAAAGACAATGCAGGTCAGAGTCAGTAGGATGAAAATCAAATGCTAAAAATCACACCAGGAGAAAACTTTGAAAGCCACAAGAAAAAAAAGGCACTTACTAGAAAACACCAATAGCTGGCTTCTCAGTAAAAACAATGGAGGTCAGAGTCAGTAGGATAACACACTCAAAATGCTCACAGGAAAATAAAATGAAACTTAAAACTGTCAACCAGGAATCTCATATTCAATAAAGTTATTTTTAAAAATGAAGGTAGATACCATGCTTTTTCATACATTCTCTGAAATCTAGGCAGAGGCTCCCAAAGCTCAAATCTCGTCTGAGCACCAACAGCACTGAGAGAATTTGTGGCTAGCAGACCTAACTTATAAGAAATACTAAAGAAAGTTCCCCAGGCTGAGCGTGAGTAACCAAAAATGGTTATTTAAATCCACATTAAGAAAATAAAGAGAACTGGTAATTAATTATAAAGCATGGTATAATTAATATTTTAATCATTTATTCTCTTAACTGATTCAGAAAGCAATTGTATAAAACAGTATCTGTATAATATACTTAAAGCTTATTACATAGAGAAATGTAATATATTTGAAATATATTTGTCATTAGGAGCATAAAGGAAATAAAAATTGGAAAACTTTGTGGAAAAATACACATACTCCTAAAAAACCAACAGGTCAAAGAAAAAATAAAGAGAACTCAGATCATACTTTGAGATGAAGGAAAATGAAATGAGAACACACTAAAACGTACGTAATGCTGTTTCAATAGTGCTCAGAGGGAAGTTTACAGCTACAAATTCCTTTATTAAAGATCTAAAATCAGTAACCATAAAATATAGCTGAAGATGCTGATAAAGAGCAAACAAAAAGCAAACAACTTTTATAAAGGGGAAAGAGTAAGGATTTGAGTGAATAATAATGAAAAACCAGAAAAAAAAAATAGAAAGTAGAAGTACAACCATAATATCTGTTTTTTTTGGAAAGATCAACAAAGTAAAAATCTGTTAATAAATTTTACTAAATTTTGAAGAAAAATTAATATTCATCATTCATATAAATGCTTCCAAAAAATAGAAAAGGGAATAATTCCCAACTCATTTTATGAGGACTGTGTTTAATGATTTTAAACAAAGAAAAAGACCTTGCAAGGAAAGGAAACCAGAGATCACAATCTTATGTGATATGGAGGCAAAACTCTTCAACTTAGTACATAGTACTCACAAACAAGATCCAAAAGAACACAAAGATAATTATATACCAGGATCAGTGTCATTGATCTCACAAAAGCAAGGGTGATTTCTCATCTGAAAATCAATTAATGTAACACATTATATGAATAGATCATTTTTAAAAAACAAAAAAAGACATAGTTATCTCAATAAACAGAGACATGGAATTACAACAATCCAATACTTTTTTTATGATAAAAACATCCAACAAACTAGAAACAGAAAGGAACTTTATCAACTTCGTAAAGAGAATCTACGAAAAACCACAACTAACATGTTTCTTAATAGTAAAAGGATGGATGTTTTTACCCTTAAGATCAGAAACAATTAAGTATGTCCACTCTTGCCAATTCTATTCAAAATTGTACTGAAAGTTCTAGCCAGAGCAAGTATGCCAGAAAAAGAAGTAAAACCCATCCAGCTGAAAGGAACAAGTAAAACTATCACTATTAACAAATAATTATTTTCATAGAAAATCCTAAAGAACACACTAAAAAAAACCATTAGGGCTAATAAATACAATTGGCAAGGTTGTAGAATACAAAATCAATATTTTAAAAGCATTGTTTTTCTTTACGCTGTCAACAAATAATTGAAAAACAAAATAAGAAAAAACAATATCATTTATAATATCAACAAGAATCAAGTAACAAAAATAAATTTAACAAAAACGGTAAAATATTTTGTGAAAACTACAAATCATTGAAATAATTAAAGAAGTTCTAAATAGGTAGAAAGAAATTTCATCTTAATGGATTAAAAGACTTATATTTTTAGGATAGCAATACTCCCCAAATTAATGTACAGATTCAACACTTTCAACAATCATCTTCATAAGTACAGCTTTCTTTGTTGAAATTGACAAGCTAATGACAAAATGTATATAAAATTATAAGGAACCCAGACAAGTAAAAACAATTTTGCAAAAGAATAAGGTAGTAAGAGTTTACACTTCCAAATAGAAAAGTTGGTAAAAAGCAACAGTTATAAAGACAATGTTGTACTGTCTAGATAGACAGGGAGATCAATGACATGTATTTGAGAATCCTGAAATGCAATCATGTGTCTATAGTCAACTGATTTTTGACAAGCATACCAAAGCTATTCAATGTGGCAAGAAGACTTGCTTCAATAAATGGTGTTGGGACCATTAGACAGCATATGGGAGAAAAATGAAATTGAATACTTACCTCACATAGTTTTAAGAATTTAACTCAAGTGGATCAAGGAAGATCTAAATGTCAGAGCTAAAATTTATTAAACTCTTAGAAGAAAATATTTGGATAAATCTTCATGACATTGAATTTGGTAAAGGATTGTTGGATGTGATATCAAAAGTATAAGTAACAATAGAAAGAATATGTGATTGAAATTCCTCATATTAAATATGTTGTGCATTAAAGAATACCATCAAGAAAGTGAAAAGACAGCTCACAGAAAGAGAGAAAATATTTGCAAGTCATGTGCCTGATGAAGAACTTCTATTCAGAATGTATAAAGAACTTCTACAAATCAACAATAAAAACACAAATCACTCAAAAAATCAGCAAATAATCTGAATGACATTTTTTCAAAACTCTGTGTGTGTGTGTGTGTGTGTATATATATATATATATATATATATATTGCCATTAAGCAAATGAAAACATGTTCATCATTTGTCATCAGAGAAATGCCAATCAAAGCACAGTGAGATTCCACTATATAACCACTAGGATTGCTATAATCAAAAAGGTCAGATAACAAAAAGGGTTGATGAAGATGTATAGAAACTAAAATCTGCAAACACTGCTGGTAAGATGTAAAATGGTGCAGCCACTTTAGAAAACAATATGACCTTTCCTCTAGTGACTAAACATAGTTACCCAATGACTCAACAACTCCACACTTAGCTAAAAACTCAAGGGAATGAAACATAATAGTCAAAAACTTGTACACGATTCTTTATGGCCCCATTATTTGTAACAGCCCAAATGTGGAAACAACACAAAGTCTATAAATTGAGGAATATATAAATAAAATATGGTCCATATATACCATGAAATATTATTTAGCCATAAAAATAAAGTGCCAGTACATGCTACAATGTAGATACACCCTGAAAACAACCGCTAAGTGAGAAAAGACAGTCATGAAATATCACTTATTACAAGACTCCATTCATATATCCAGAATAAGGGTATCTATAGACAGAAAGTAGATTAGTGGTTGTTTAGAGCTGAAGAATATGGAATTCCTTTTAATTGTGGTAAAAATGATTAACATAAAATTTAACATCTTAACCATTTTTAAGTGTACAGTTCAGAAGTGTTAAGTATCCCATTTTTGTATAACCATTCTCTAGAAATTATTCATTTTGCAAACCTAAAACTCTATAGCCACTGAATATCAACTCTCCATTTCCCTTTCTTCCAAGCCCCTGGGGGCCACCATTCTACATTCTGCTTCTAAGATGTTGACTATTTTAGATACCATATGTAAGTGGAATCATATTCTTTTTGAATTGATGAAAATGTTCTAAAATATACTGTGGTGACAGAGGCACATATTTGTGAATATAATAAAAATGATTATGTTAAAAAAATCTTCTTTCCCCAAATTCAATTTCTTCCTATTAAACCTTCAATTTAACTTGTTCAGGTTTCAACCCTATTTATTTTTCTTTCAACTTAACACCTAGGAAAAGTCATGCCAGCATAATCTCTCCTTTTAAATTCATAACAAGTAACCTAAAGTGAGCCCAGTAATTATGCTCTACTTTCCTTACCTATTTATTTCGTTTTTCTAGATAAAAAGTTCATAATCTCTTAATTTTTCTCAAAACTCTATCATCTCTCTTCCCTGCCTTGTTCTTACTGGTTGCCATTTCTCACTCTCCTTTTCTAACTGCTAAGGTTGGAAGAATCTTCAGCTCAGTGCTCCTTTACATTTCCCTGTACTACTCTCTTGATCCTGAGCTCTTTGTTGTAAATACATTGTAAATGTCAACAATTTTAATATTTATCTCTCAACATTTAGACTTACAGATCTCTCTACTCAACCACATTTTCCCGGATAGATTATTAGGAGATATACAATGAAGTTCAATCAAAAATTTTAAGGTAGTCCAATAATAAAATTACAAAAAGACAATGTCTCAAAGTTTAATAAATCATTCCCTTTAATTAATTTCTCAAGAAAAGATAAAATCCAAATTAAAATTCTTAGAAAATTGATATTTTTTAAAAGTCAAAAACGCACAAAATTTAAATTATTAAATCAAAAAAATTATTCACAATAATAAAAGGTTGAGAATATCAAAGACCAGAATCATTAAGTTATCCTCTCTAATTGCTTACTATGCTGTTGCAGCCAGATGGGTTTTTCAATGTCTATATAGAGTTCTGCAGTAGATACAGTTTGAACTTTTTCAAAGAGATGGAACATCTTAGGTACTCTTGTGTGCCTCAACTTATGAGTCCTAAGGACTAAGACAACAGTGGAATTATTACAGCCCTGCTCAATTTGGAATACAAGCCAGTCCAAACCCTTAGAGTAGTTACCTGGTCAACATTACATTCCCAGACCACATATGTTTACAACAGATATAACATGGTATGTGAAAAAATGTTCAGATGGAAAAAAAAATCTTGATTTTAAGTTCATGAGACACCTGGTCAGTATTCGCAGCTATCCTTATACTATCACTAGTGAACTTAAACTTGATTCAGAGATTCAATGTGGAGTTTGATCATTGGAATAATTATACCTGGGGAACAGTTGTCAGAGTTGCACTGGACACAATATGCCTTCTTACAAATTACAAATATGTTTCCATGATGACAGTCCTACTCGTCAGCTATAATGTAACTGCTTATTTTTCTGTTACCCAGGATATTCAAAACCTCTCAGTTTACATTTCACTTTGACCTCATGTGTCTGACATTCTTTCTGCTTCAAAATCTAGAGACATAATACCTACTGTTTACTATGAACTGCTTTTTTTTTTTTTTTTTCAGTTTTGGGCTACAGTGACTGCCTCTGCTGCTTTTGCTTAGGCATTTTTCATGTGAGTCAATTCTCCTTAATAAACTCCCTTTCACATATACATATGTCCTATTCGTTCTGTCCCTCTAGAGGACCCTAACACACTTAATTTGTTCTTTGTATGTTTACTATTTTTTTTTTTTAATTTGAGATGGAATCTTGCTCCTGTCGGAGTGCAGTGTTGTGATCTCGGCCCAGGTTCAAGCGATTCTCCTTCCTCAGTCTCCCGAGTAACTGGGACTACAGGTATACAGCACCACGCCTGGCTAATTGTTGTATTTTTAGTAGAGATGGGGTTTCACCATGTTGGCCAGGTTAATCTCAAACTCCTGACCTCAGGTGATCCACTCGCCTTGGCCTCCCAAAGTGCTAGCATTACAGGTCTGAGACACTGCTCCAGGCATGTTTACCAATTTTTTCATTTTATTTTATTTTATTTTTTGAGATGGAGTATCATTCTGTTGCCCAAGCTGGAGTGCAGTGATGCAGTCTCAGCTCACCACAACCTCAGCCCCTTGGGTTCAAGTGATTCTCCTGCCTCAGCTTCCTGAGTAGCTGGGACTACTGGGATGTGCCACCATGCCTGGCTAATTTTTGTATTTTTAGTAGAGATGGTGTTTCACTATGTTGGCCATGCTGGTCTCAAACTCTTGACCTGGTGATCTGCCTGCCTCGGCCTCCCAAAGTGCTGGGATTACAGTCATGAGCCACTGCGCCTGGCCTACTAACTTTTTATATATCTCAGATATTGTATGTATTATGTTTTAGAGACTACGGATTCTATTGCATTCCTTCACAGAATGTGAACGATTTGGTTTTATCAGGCAATTACCTTGGTTAGATTTAAACATTAAACGCAGCCTTTAGAGGATGACAGCTAAATTGTCAGTTTAGTTCTTTTAGCTTTATCTGTAATATGCTTTAGCCTACCTTGATGTGTGGTCTAGAAATGAGAGACATGAATGGAGGCTGTGAAATCTCCAAATCCATGCTTTCTGTAATTCTCACTTTAGTTTCTTTGAACTATGATAATCTTGGGTCATCTTCTCATTTCTGAGACCAGAAAGATCACAGTTTTTTTGTTTGTTTGTTTTAAGATCTTTAACTGTCTTAAATATACCATGAACAGAGCTCATCCTGGGGTCGAGTTGCACAAATAAAGGATTTATGCAATAATGGTTCAGGACATGACCCCCTAAGAAACTTGCTTTACTTTGTTCACTTTATTGAACGTTCAAGTATTTTTGTTTTTCATTTATAGTTTACAATTATCTGAAAACTAGTCAATTTAAAAAATCTTACTTGATGTACCCATAAGCAGTACTCTTTCTTCACTCTCTTTTAGTGTATTGCATCTTTGCTTAATATTCCTTAGAGTTTAATTCTGAAATTTTCTTAAGCATGTCCCCTAAATTCACACACAATACTATGATTCTTATTTTTAAAAATCCTGTATTACCAAAGAACTCTTTCATTTATTATTTTAATAATATATGCTAGTCTTCTTGGTATTCTTAAAAATGTATGAATTTTTACAATGACTTGATATTACTAGCCCAACTTTGTCTCCAATATGTTAATATGAACCTATTTCTTTCAGGTTTTATTGTGGTACTTTTAAATAGTTCTTGAATACTAGTTTTTCTTCTGAGATAATTCCAGCATGCTCAGATATCTTGCTTCTTTCCCTCTATAAGATTCTATCAGACTTGGTCTTGGTTTTGTTATACCAAAAAATAAGATATTTATCTTTATTTTTTATATTCTCTTAATATCAGTTAAACCAGGATCATTTTTTTTCTCTTTTATATATCCCAAAATTTGTTTTCAGAATTTATTTTTCTTTAATATCTGTTAAGTTTAACACCATTTTCATCCTTGAGTAGGATGAAATGCTTATGAAAAAAAAATTTATTTTATTTTTTGTTTCTCTGTTTAAAACAAAACAAAAACATGTTTTTTATACAAATCTAGTAACTTCTTGACTTTCAGAGCAAATTAATTCTTATACGTAGTTTTATTTGTCTTTCTAGGATTTGTATCTGCAATATTATGAATTTATTTTCTTTTATCCAAGAATATTGTCCACTCCGTTTAATAAGTTTAAATATCCATTACTATTAGCTTATGAAAAAAATTCATCATTCTTCTATAATCAAAAACTTATCTCAGTATCAAAAACATCTTAGTATTCTAAAACAATGATTAGAATTCACAACTTTAAACAAAGATTGAATTTAAGACCACCTTGAGTTGGCTGACAATTTATTTTGTAGTTAAATCACTTAAATTTCAAATTAGTTTTTACTTACACATCTTTATTGCCATTAAATAATCAAAACTTGAATTTGGGCAAGCTTACATATACTGCCCACCTAGACTTGATGTAATTCAAACCATAAATTCATTAACACTCTATAAACATATTGAACATAGATGTCTTACAGTTTAAACACAGTTAAACACAGCAAATATTGTTTTATCCATCTTGGTCACAACAATCTAATTCTGCCTCAGCCTACCCCACAATTAAGTGTGTCTGTGTAGTTTAAGATCAAGCTGCAATAACCTCACTCTGAAGCCTGAAATTTGCTAAGGTCCTCAAGGCATGTTTCTTTGGTATGGCTGTCATAAACATTTAAGAAAAGTTATCTATAAAAATTGCATTAAAAATACCACCCACTCTGATCACTCAGGTGAAAACACTATGGTGTCAAAAACTGAAAACTTCAACACTCAGAGAATAGCAAATTAAAGGAAAAACAAAACTATAAAACAACAATAATAACTGACTGGTTAACTCATAGCTGCACTGTGAAATAAAGTGGTACTATGTATCATATTGCCCAAAATCCTTTATGACTTCCCCCCAAAAAGGCTCATTGCTTAAATATTAATTTGCTCTCTAAACTCAACTACACTGTTTTTTCAGAAACTGCCAATTTGTCACATGTTGGTGTATATAAAAAAAAACCAATAACTGATTATTTTTTTCTACTTGGGAACCATATTAATTGAGAGAAAGATTTTTAAAACTCTGTGGAAAATCAAATTATCATTTTATTTTGACAAAGTGGATATCAGAGCTTGTGATTTATATTTGTTTGTGTCTGAATCTTATATTTGGTTGGTACAAAAGTAATTGTGTTTCTTTGCCATAAATCCTAATGGAAAAAACTGCAATACTTTTGCACCAACATAACAATACTGACTCCCAGATTAGACAGGTGTTATCCACTAATAGTTAAAAATCAACATTACAACTTACTTGTTAGCATCTTCCCTTATGTAGAATGAGGTGTATATTCTTACTGTCTATAAAGATTGCATGCCTGCTCCCATTTATAAGCCATTTATCTAGTATCTATTGATTTCTTACTTGTGAGATTTAGTTTACATTGAATTTCAGTTTATCTGAAAACCAGAAGTATAACAACTTTTTATTATATACTATACTGTGGTTATCTCTCTGTGTATATATTTGTATGTTACAGTTTTCCCATAAATCAGATTTCTAATTTCTAAAATAAAGAACTGTATTTTATATTTCTGAGGTATCTATACATTCTCTCTTCAAATTGTATCATTTTCAACTCTACTCATTGGCTCATGAAATAAATCGAATATTGATTATGTGTACCAAAATGGCCTAGGCAAGCACATTCACCATATGACAAAAGAGCTCAGTTGTTGAATGAAATTATGCTCTATGATATTATATAACATCAAGTTTCTTTCTAAGGATGAAGATATGCTTTTTATAAAATTCTTTCATTGTCTAAATATTATCTGTGGTGTTACATTAGACATTTAACCTTTAAAATCCAAAATGTGCTATTTAGTGCACTGATGGAAGAGAAGGTGATCTGATAGAGTTCATCTTATGGATAACAAACTCTAAGTGCTAGGGAAAAATAGAATGATGAGGATAAGGAGGCATTTAATAAGATTACTTACAGAAGGATTCACAAATGACAGGTTGAGGCACTGTACCAATATATAGTTAGAATTCCCTAAATATGAAGATGAAAACCAATATTGTGTCTTACTAATATAGGGGAGGAAAAAGCTCTATTCTCTACACATCTTGGGATGACTGGCTGGAGCACTGTGAATTAGACTGACAAAAAAGGTATTAATGTGAGAAAAACAAACCAAAGTTTATTAAAGACAACATCAAGCATACTCACAGGAGTATTCAATAATGAGTATCTCAAAGGAGAGGTTATGACTGGGTTTATATTACATCTTAACAAAAGAACAATACGTTTATAGAGAAGTGAAAAAACAAAGGAAAAGACTTTTAGGAGTGGCAAGCAGCAGGAAAGCAAATACATGGGGAAACTAATAGAAGAAAGGCCTGGTTGGTAAGATTTGTTATAGACTCCTCTGCTGTCTTCTCTGGAATGATAAGGCCCAGAGTTTTCTGCAGTGATTCAGATTCATCTTGCCCTCCTGGTAGACAGAGGCAGGCAGAGAGGTTTTGTTTTACCTGTTTCTTAATTGCCTTTTAGCTCAAAATAATCCTTGTGCTAAAGTGCCATGTTTTCAGATAGCATACTCTGAAGTCCTTCACTGGTTGCTTCTTTAAAAGAAAAACAACATCAATTAAGTACAAGAAAATACAAAATAATATAACTATTAACTATTTAAATGTCTAGAGTTTTTCAAAATTAACATAAGCAAGAACAGAGCACAGCCTTTGAAAAATTTTCTATGAAAATTGTTAGGTAATCTAAGAAGCAAAGCAAAACTTTAAAAATTGAAATGGGTCTTGTCAATCATGTAGATGTTACTTCATTTGATTATCATGGCAACAAAGACCTAGTAAGCTAGATATAAATTTTATTTTCCATATCTGACGGATAAATTCCCTAAATTCATGAGGCTATTTATTCCATGTCAAACTTAGAGGCAGAATTCAGTGTCCTTGATTGATTCAAGGATATTTTCATGAAGTCTCAAGAAATAAATGTGAATTCTTCTGTTTTCAAATTGTTTTTGTTTTGTCTTGTCCTTCTCATTCTACTCATAAATAGAAATGAAGCACTGAGAAAGACGTATGTTGAAATCAGCTAAAGGTATTGGCCTGAGTCTATAGAATTAGTACAGACCATTTTAATTTCTGAATAGCTACTCATTATTAATACCTAATCTCTCCTAGTTGTCCACATTTTACAGTTTTACTAATGAGTTCCTACTTCAGAAGACCAGGATCCTGTTTTTATAAATACGCCAGGAATACTACTCTTATTCTACCTTAAATTTTAGCTCACACTGATGTTCTCTGGTACATGTACCACTATATGCCTAAAGAAATACATCTACATTTTTGGTCTACCTAGAATATCTCATCCGCAGGGCAATCACATGTTCTGTTTTATTACATCTTTTGAGGGAGATACACACACATACACACACAGACAGGTGCACAATCTGCTAAGACAAAAGATGGTAAACATCTTACATGATTATTTAATACCATTATTTTCTGGCAAATGATAAGGCTCCTCCATTCCTCATATAGTTCCACAAAATTATACCATTTGACAAGTACCTGAAAATTAAATGTACAGGTAAAAATTGTTCAACATGTCTAATCATCAGGGAAGTGCAAATTAAAACCACAATGAGATACCACTTTGCACCTGTTAGAATGACTGTTTTAAAAAAGATGAAAGATAACAAGTGTTGAAGATGTGGAGAAAAGGAAATCCTTGCACACTGTTACTTAGAATGAAAATTAGTATAGCCATATGGGAAAGGATATGAAGGTTGTCAGAAAACCTATAAGAGTATTCCCATTTGACTCAGCAATGCCGCATCTAATTATTTACTTAAAGGAGTAGAAATTAATGTGCCAAAGAGATATCTACACATTCATGTTCATTGCAGCATTATTCACAATAGCCAAGATATGAAACCACCCTAAGTGACCATCAAGGATGAGCAGCTAAAAATATTAGGGATAGACATACAATAGTACATTCTCTATCTTTAAGAAAAAAGAAATTCTATCATTTTTGATAATATGAATGGACCTGGTGAGCATTATGATAAGTGACATAAGCCAGACACAGAAAGACATATACTGCATTGTCTCACTTAAATGTAGAATTTTGAAAAGTTGATCTCATAAACACAGAAAGTAGAAGGGTGGCTTCTAGAGGCTGAAGGTGGGAATGGGGAAAGAGGAGATTAAAGGGTACAAAGTTTAAAGTGGACTGAAGGAATGTGTTTTTGTGATCTATTGCACTGCATGGTGACCACAGTTAACAATGGTGTATTATATATTTAAAAATTGCTGAAAGAGTAGGTTTGTAACATTCTCACTACACACACACACACACAAACATTGGGTGAGGTGATTAATACATTGGTTCATTTGATTTAACCTTTCTACAATATATGCATATATGAAATCACATTTTATCCCATAAATGTATAAAATTATTATTTGTTGGCCAGGAACAGTGGCTTACAAAGATTACATTATTTGTAATCCCAGCACTTTGGGAGGTCGAGGTGGGTGGATCACAAGGTCAGGAGTTTGAGACCAGCCTGGCCAACATTGTGAAAACTTGTCTTTATTAAAAATACAACAACAACAAAAAATTAGCTGGGCATGGAGGCATGAGCCTATAATCCCAGCTACTAGGGAGGCTGAGGCAGGAGAACTGCTTGAACCTGGAAGGCAGAAGGTACAGTGAGCCAAGATAGCACCACTGCACTCCAGCCTAGGTGACAAAGCAGGACTCTGTCTCAAAAAAAGATTATTTTCCATTAAAAATATTAATTTAGAAAAATGAATGGGCAGACATTAAGAAAGTTAAATAGTGATTCTGGAAAAATAAAATATTAAACTTTTAAAATATATATTTATTTTAATTGATAAAATGTGCACTAATATATGGAATTATTTTTAAAAATCTTCTGATTAGACTTTTTCTAATATTTATGTGTTTAACATTAATTGAAACCACATAAAATCTTATATGCTTGAAATTTCTCTTATGACAATTATTGAATTTATCCTACAACTTAAGATAGATGTGTATTTTAATTCAAAATATATAAATAAAGAAAATTGAGATTTAGAGAAGTTGAATGTCTATTTATTGCATAATGGTTACCTTCTAACTCAGGAAAAAAAGCAAATTTTTTGACCTCAACGAAACTAAAGAAATACACAAAGGTAAACTTGTTCCATTGTAGACTTGTAATAACTACTCAAACTGATTTGCCGACCTTCTTTATTCTTTCTGTATTCTCAGAATTTTCTCCACTGAAAAATATTTTTGCCTTATTTTTATCTACGCTTTCTCTGCATATATTCAACAATGATATACATGATAGGACCTTTAATACATACATTCTTACATGTTTTTATTTTACTCCTTTCTGTAAAGTTATAGTACACTTCTCTTGATTTGTTTCTCATTTCTCTAATACTGTGTAACTCTTTAATCTGTATTTCCAGTGGGTATGTTTTTTGATAACTGGGTTTTTCTCTTTCCCTTATGCCAAGTAATTTTGGTTAAATAATGAACATTCTTCATTAAAACCACAGGGATAATGTGAGGGTCAAGATCATTAATTGAAAAACTATGGCCTGCAAGCCACCACCTGTTTATGTAAAAAGACTTTATTAAAACACAGCATGTTGGCCAGGCGCGGTGGCTCACGCCTGTAATCCAGCACTCTGGGGAGGCCGAGGCGGGCAGATCACGAGGTCAAGCGATCGAGACCATCCGGGCCAACATGGTGAAACCCCATCTCTACTAAAAATACAAAAAAAAGCTGGGCGTGGTGGCACGTGCCTGTGGTCTCAGCTCCTCGGGAGGCTGAAGCCAAAGAATCGCTTGAACCCAGGAGGCGGAGGTTGCAGTGAGCTGAGATTGAGCCACTGGACTCCAGCCTGGCGACACAGCAAGACTCCGTCTCAAAAAAACAAAAACAAAAACAAAACAAAACAAAACATAGCATGTTACTTTTTTTTACATATATCTGTGGCTGCTTTTGCATACAAAGCAGAGGTGAATAGTTCCAACAGAGATTGACCCACAGAACATTATACATTATATATTTACTTATGTTATATATAAAAGTTTACCTATAAAATTTTCCTTTATAGAAAACATTTGCTGACTCCTGTTAAAGATGAATATTTATTCACTATTGATGAATTTATTTTTATTTCTATAAATCAGTAAAAATCAGGGCAAACCACATAATTCCCAACAATATTAAGCTGATTTGATGCTGAACTGTATCCCAGAACTTAAAGTATAATTTCAAAAAAATAAAAACTTCTATTTCTCATTTGCCTTACTCCTAAACTAAAATGTAGCTCTTCTGGAGTTCTAGCCTAAAACTTAGCATTTTCTTTAATTTTACATTGTTTTTTTGTATCCCTTCTCTGGGAAGTCACTGACTCCCAATTCTTGTTTTTCAACCCTAGAGTCTATTTACATTAACATTCTTCTTAGCTCCTTTTTTGCTTAACTAAATTTTTCTTTTTGGGATGTTTACTATGCATAGACTGCAGGTTCCTTTGTTTAATATAATGTTTAGCTTATTCTTATATCACACTGTGTTAGTCTGTTTTCATGCTGCTTATAAAGACATACCCGAGACGGGGTAATTTATACAGGAAAAAGGTTTAATGGCCTTACAGTTCCACATGGCTGGGAAGGCCTCACAATCATGATGGAAGACATGGAGACTACAACTTCCATGGATGGCAGCAGGCAAAAAGAGAGAGCTTGTGCAGGAAACTCCCCCTTATAGAGCCATGAGATCTCGTGAGACTTATTGACTATCAGGAGAACAGCATGGGAACAATCTGCCCCCATTATTCAATTACCTACCAGGTCCCTCCCACAACATGGGGGAATTCAAGATGATGTTTGGGTGGGGACAAAGCCAAACTATATCATTCTACCCCAGCCCCTCCCAAACCTCATGTCCTCACATTTCAAAACCAATTATGCCTTTCCAACAGTCCCCCAAAGTCTTAACTCAACAGTAACTCAAAAGTCTCTAGTCCAACATCTCATCTGAGACAAGGCAAGTTCCTTCTGCCTATGAGCCTATAAATTTAAAAGCAACTTAGCTACTTTCTAGATACAGTGTGTGTACAGGCATTTGGTAAATACAGCCATTCCAAATGGAAGAATTTGGCCCAAACCAAGGGACAATGGGCCCCATGCAATTCTGAAATCCAGTGGGGCAGTCAAATCTTAAAGTTCCAAAACGATCTCCTTTGACTCCATGTCTCATATCCAGGTCATGCTGATGCAAGTGGTGGGCTCTCACAGCCTTGAGCAGCTCTGCCCTGGTGGCGGGGTATAGCACCCCTCTTGGCTGCTTTCATGGGCTGGTGTTGAGAATCTGCAGCTTTTCCAGATGCACTGTGCAAGTTCTTAGTGGATCTACCATTCTGGGGTCTGGAGGGCAGTGGCCAACTTCTCACAGCTCCACTAGGTGGTACCCCAGTAGGAACTCTGTGTGGGGGCTCTGACACTACCTTTTCCTTCTGCACTGCCCTATCAGAGGTTCTCCATGAGGTCCTCACTCCTGCAGCAAACTTCCGCCTGGGCACCCAGGCATTTCCATACATCCTCTGAAATCTAGGTAGAGGTTCCCAAATCTCAATTCTTGACCTCCATGCACCTGCAGGCTCAATACCACGTGGAAGTTTCAAAAGCTTGGGGCTTCCACCCTGGGAAACAAGAGCCTGAGCTGTACCTTGGCCCCTTTCGGTCATGGCTGGAGTGGCTGGGATGCAGGGCACCAAGTTCAGAGACTGCACACAGCAGAGGGACCCTGGGCCTGGCCCACAAAACCATTTTTTTCCTCCAAGGCCTCCAGGATCCTAATGAGAGGGGCTGCTATAAAGATCTCTGACATGCCCTACAGACATTTTCCCTTTTGTGTTGGTGACTAACATTCAGCTTCTAGTTACTTATGCAAATTTCTACAGTCAGCTTGAATTTCTCGTCAGAAAATGGGATGTTTTTTTGTTTCTATTGCATCAACAGGATGCAAATTTTCCAAACTTTTATGCTCTTTTTCCCTTTTCAAACTGAATGCCTTTAACAACACACAAGTCACTTCTTGAATGTTTTGCTGCTTAGAAATTCCTTCCATCAGATACTCTGTATCATCTCTCTCAAGTTCAAAGTTCCACAAATCTCTAGAGCTGGGGCAAAATGCTGCCAGTCTCTTTGCTAAAACATAACAAGAGTCCCTTTGCTCAGTTCCCAACAAGTTCTTCATCTCCATCTGATTCTACCTCGGCCTGAATTTCATTGTCCATATCATTATCAGCATTTTGGTCAAAGCCATTCAACAAATCTCTAGGGAGTTCCAAACTTTCCCATTTTTTCCTGTCTCCTTCTGATCCCTCCAAACTCTTCCAACCTCTGCCTGTTTTGTATGACCAATGCCACCCTTCTATCACCTCCTGGACTTGGCTGCATGTAGGAGAGTGAGAGCATAGCAATTGTCAGATATTGTATTGAACTCAAGTGCTCCTCTGTCACACCAAAAAACAAAAGTGGGATGAACTGAGCTGACACCTATGCACCAAGGGAGAATTTAATCCAGCCCTAGCCAGAAAGGAATCATCCATTCCACTGGTGGGAACAGGAGTCCCTACAAGGCTTACATCTGTGGACTAAAGGACTCTGGCTTCTTACATAAATTTGAAAGGCAGTTTAGTCCAGAAGGGCTTCAACTACTGGGTGAGCTGTAGTTCTGAAGTAGATTCAGAGTCAGTGGACTTAGGGGGCATGCAATGAACTGAGATACCAACCAGTTAAGAGAGTGCTTGTATCCCTCTACCAAAAAAAAAAGGCTGCACTGTACATGCCTCTCAAGAACACCCCTACCTTTCCCTTAAGGAGAAGAGAAGGGAGAGTAAGAGGACATTATCTTGAATCTTGTATACAAGCTCAGCAATTATAGAATAGGGTACCAGTCAGACTCATGAATCCCCCTTTCTAGGACCTACCTCATTTCTAGACAAACCTTTGGCCAGAAGGGAATCTACTGTCACAAAGGGAAGAATCCAGTCCTGGCAGGACCCACTGCCAGATGACTAAAGAGCTCTTGGGCCCTAAATAACCAGGAGTGATACCCAGAGCATAACTTGGGTCTTGGGTGAAACACAGACTTGCTGGCTTCAGGTGAGTCAACACATCCCCAGTTGAGGTGGCTTTGGGGAGAGATGCCTTATGCTTGAGAAAAGTGGAGCAAAAGTTGAAGGAGACTTCGTCCTGCACTTTAACTACCAGAAGGCCCTTGGGATCCCCAATTCTAGGACTTGGTACTTCTAGGACTTGGTACTTCTATGGCATTTCTGGACCTGCCCTCAGCCAGAGGGGAGCCCACTGCCCTGAATAGTGAGTCTGAGGCCAGGCAGCATTTATCACAAGCTAGCTTAAGTGTCCTTGAGCCTTAAGGAAACATCACTGTGGTAGCCTGGCACTACTCCTTCTGGTCCTGTGGTGGTAAGAGCTATGAGAAGCTTCTCTTCTGTGTAAAGGGTAGGAAACAGTAGGAAGGAGTGCATCTAATGGTTTGAGTGAAGGCTCAGTTGAATTATATTAGAAAATTATATAGATTTCTAAGTTTTTTTATTCCAGTCTTTAGCTCCTGGACTGCACCTCTGGACCTGCCCAGGTCAATGGCATAACCCACCACATTGAAGGGAAAGACACAAGACTGGCGGGATTTACCATGTGATGATTATAGACTCAAAGAGCTATAAAGAATCATATTCAGTATTTGGGGTGAGGATACAGCCAGCTTTGCATAAGACCCAGTTCTGGGCTGCCTTCAGGTCTGACCCAGTACAGTCCCACTGGTGGTGGCAAGAGGGGTGCTTATGTCACCCCACTCCCACCTCCAGGTGGCTCAGAACAGAGAGCGAGAGAGAGCGAGAGAGAGAGAGAGAGAGAGAGAGAGAGATCCCATTAGTAAAAGAAGAGAACAAAAGTCTCTGCCTGGTAATCCATACAGTTTTTCCAGATCTTATCAAAGACCATCCAAGGCAGAATGTCTACAAGTCTGCAAGAACAAGTGTTGCTGGGTTTGGAGTGCACTCTCATGCAGATATGGCTTAGATTAATTCAGCCAAGTCCTTTCAAATTCCTAGAAAGCCTTCCCAAAAATGGCTGGTACAAAATAGACCAGACTGCAAAGATGACAATAAATACCTGACTCTTCAATGCCCAGACACTGACAAACATCCATAAACATCAAAACCTTCCAGGAAAACATGACCTCACCTAATGAACTGAACAAGGCACCAGGGACCAGTCCTGGCGAAACAGAGATATATGACTTTTCAGAGAATTCAAAACAGCTGTTTTAAGGAAACTCAAGGAAATTCAAGATAACAAAGAAAAATAATTCAGAATACTAAGAGATAAATTTAACAAAGACATTGAAACAATTCACAAGAATGAAGCAGAATTTTTGGAGTTCAGAAATGCAGGTGATATAGTGAATAATGCATCAGAGTCTTTTAAAAGTAGAATTGATTAAACAGATGAAAGCATTAGTAAGCTTGGATATACGCTATTTGAATATATAAGGCAGAGGAGACAAAATAAAAAAGAACGAAAAACAGTGAAAAATATATATATAGGATCTGGAAAATAACTCCAATGGGCAAATCTAAGAGTCATTAAACATAAAAAAGAGGTAGAGAAAGAGATACGGATGGAAGGTTTATTGATAGGGATTTTTTTTAAAAAAGGAAACTTACCAAACCTAAAGAAACATATTAATAATCAAGTACAGGAACACCAAGCTGACTGAACCCAGAGAAGACTACCTCAAAGTATTTAATAATCAGACTCCCAAAGGTCAGGGATAAAGATAGGATCCTAAAATCAGCAAGAGAAAAGAAAAAAATCACATAGAAGGCGCTCCAATATGTCTGGCAGCAGACTTTTCAGTGGCTATCTTACAGTCCAGGAGAGAGTGGCTTTTAGCACATTTGAAGCGCTAAAGAAAAAAAAAAAACTTTTACCATACAATAGTATATATGGTGAAAATATTCTTCAAAAATGAAGGAGAACTAAACTGAAGACTTTCCCAAGCAAACAAAAGCTGAGGAATTTCATCAATACCAGACCTGTCCAACAAAAAATGCTAAAGGGAGTACTTTTATCAGGACAAAAAGATGTTAAGATCAAGAAAGAAATCATCTGAAGATACAAAACTCACCGGCAATAATAAGCATACAGAAAAAAACAATATTATAACACTGTAAATGTGCTGGATAAACTACTATTCTCTTGACTAAATATTGACTCAATCAAAAATAATAACTACAATAACTTTTCAAGACAGGCTGTAGATTAAAGGTATGAATAGAAACAACAAAAAGTTAAAAAGCAGGTTGAGGATATTGAGATGTAGAGTTTTTATTAGTTGTCTTTTGCTTGCTTGTTTGTTCCTACGAATCATGTTGTTATCAGCTTAAGATAATAGATTGTAAGAGAGTATTTGGAAGCCTCATGGTAACCTCAAATCAAAAGGCATACAATGGATACACAAAAAATAAAAAGCAAGAAATTAAGTCGAGAAAATCACCTTCACTAAAAGAAACACAGATTAATCATAATGTTTCTTTATTGATTTTCTCTCTGGAAATTTTGCCCAATGCTGAAAGTGGGATTTGAAATTTCCAGCTATTATACTGTAGTCGATCTCTATCTTTAGTTCTAATAAAATTTGCTTTATGTATCTGTGTGTTCTAGGGCTCAGTGCATGCATACTTATAATTGTTATATTGCTGAATTAACCCCTTTATCATTATATACTAACCTTCTTTATCTCTTTTCAGGGTTTTTGTCTTGAAATCTATTTTGCCTGATATCACGTGTAGCTATTCTTGCTCTTTTTTCATTTCCATTGGCATGTAATATCTTCTTAAAATCTTTTGTATTCAGTCTATATGTGTCTTTCAGGTGAAATTAGTGTCTTGTAGGCAGCAGACAACAGATGAGTGGTTCTTGTTTATGTTAGTCCTTCAGCCACTCTTTGTCTTTTGATTGGAGAGTTTAGTTCATTTTCATTCAATGATATTACTAATCGAGACTTATTCCTTACATTTTGTTATTTGTTTTCTGGTTGTTTTGTTGACTACTTTTCCTTCATTCCTTTCTTTCTGTCTTTATTTATGACAAAGGTGTCAAGGACATATACTGGGGAAAAGGTAGTCTGATAAATAAATGATGTTGGAAAAACTGGATATCCATATGCAGAAGAAATAAACTAGATCCCTTATCTCCTGCCATATACCAAAATCAAATCAAAATGGATTAACTACTTAAATCTAAGACTCAAATCTCTGGAATTACTAAAAGAAAACATTGGGAAAATTGGATTCTATTAAGTTAAAATGCTTCTGCACAGCAAAAGAAACAATTAACAACGTGAAATGACAACCCATAGAATAAAGAAAATATTTAGAAACTGTCCTTCTTCTGATAAGAAACCGCTAACTAGAATTTACAAGAAACTCAAATAACTCAAGAGGAAAAAAATAACAATGTGGTTAAAAAATGGGCAAAAAATCTGAAAAGACATTTCTCAAAAGAAGCATAGAAATGACACAGGCATATGAAAAGGCGCACAACATCATAGATCATCAGTTAAAAACATATCAAAACTACAGTGAGTTCAACTTATCCCAGTTAAAAAGGCTTTTATCCAAAGACAGGCAATGACAAATGCTGGTGAAGAAGGGGAGAAATGGGAACCTTTGTACACTATGGCCATTACCTGTCTTTTGGATAAAAGCCATTTTAATTAGAATGAGTTGATATGTGGGAAGAAGGTACATTAGTACAACCACTATGAAGAACAATTCAGAGGTTCCTGAAAAAGCTAAAAATAGAGTGACCATATGATCTGCATTTCATTGCTAGGTATATACCTAAAAGAAAGGAAATCACTATATTGAAGAGACCTATATTCCCATGTTTACTGCAGCATTATTCACAATAATCAAAATTTGGAAGCAACCTAGGTGTCCATGAACCAATGAATGGATAAAGAAAACGTGGTACATATACACAATAGGGTACTCTTCCTTCATATAAATAATGAGAATCTGTCATTTGTAACAACATGGATGGAACTGGAGGTCATTATGTTAAGCAAAATAAGCCAGGCACAGAAAGATAAACTTTGCATGTTCTCACTATTTTGTGAGAGCTAAAAATTAAAACAATTGAACTCATGGAGACAGAGAGTACATGGGTGGTTACCAGAGGCTGGGAAGGGTAGTGAGGTGGGTGTGAGGAGGGAATTCATATGGTTAATGTGCATGAAAATATAGTTAGAAAGAATGAATAAGACCTAGTATTGTTGGCACAAGGTGAACGTAGTAAAATACAATTTAATTGCACATTGAAATATATATAAAAGTATAATTGATTGTAATTGATGGTAACACAAAGGATAAACGCTTGAGGTGATGGATACCCCATTTACCCTGATGTGGTTATTGCACATTGCATGCTTATATCAAAATATCTCATGCAACACATAATTACATACTATATACACACAAATTTAAAATAAAAAAGAGAAAATGAAGTCATCCACTGTATAGCTTTTTTGATTACCACTTTTTGTAGATGAACCCTTTAACCTAATTATGATAAAGAGCATGATAGAGAGGAGCAAAATTTTTGATGAGCTATCTTGGTATAAATATTTTTAAGACAATGAAAAGCGTGATGTATTAATATAATTTATATATGTTGCTTTCTTTTGTTATATTTACATAATCTTGATGAAATCTACTTTGAAGTTTGTTGAATAATCAACTCTAACACATGCTTAAATCTTATTTTTGATCTACTGAATTTTAAACTTATTGTAAAATTTCCATGTTTATTCAACTTTGTCCCTACAATGCCTAATATAAGGAAGGAACAGCAGGAAAAAAAATTAGGGCAGAACAAAATGGAATGGAATCAGAAACAAAATGATTTGAGTACCTAAATCAAAACATATTGTCTCTTAATGTAAAAATCAAATTGCATTGCAAGATATGTATTATTAAAAAGGCCCAAAGTAGAGAAAAGGTACATTAGAATAAATACAATAGGTATTCTAAGTTTTGTGCAAATATTTTTTAAAATTAAGCAACCTGATTTCATTCATTTAAAACTCAATACTGCGGCAAAGCTGTGTTGTACTTGAAATCAAGTTATTTATTTATAGAAAATATAGTTAAGCATAGTTTTATTAATTTTAACAGAACTGTGTTTTGCTATTCTTATAGATGACTTTTCTAAATTGTTTACTGTCCACTAGGATCCCTAGCATTTTAGATATCTCCAAAATCTTTCAGAGTTCTGTGGCATAGCTAATATTTAGGATAAACTGAGAAAACTAGGGAGTAGGAAAAGCAAAGATCTTTAGTTTTGTGATGCATTTCTAAGATAAATCTCTAAAATCTCAAAAGGGAGCCTTTCAAAGCAGTTGTGCTCTCCCAAATGTTGATTGTGCATCCTTTTGTACCAAGGAGATAATCCCTTAATTGCACAGTCATTTATTTCTATAGAGGTAACCTACAGTGCCTTGAAAGTTACTCACCTTGTTCTTGATATTTGTCCTCTATTCTCTTATTCTTCTCTTTTTCACATCTTATATTAGCAAGGAAAAAGCATACTTATCTATTTGCAAAAACTGTTAAAATAACCAATGCAAGTAAGGTTACATATGGATGTTGATTTTCCCAACTCTTATTAACAATCTAACCATTGTGCAAAAAGTTCTAATGAAATATTGTGCTGTGAAATTTTACTTTTCTTCGCCTTTTGGTGACCTCACTTGGATAATTACAGCATATGGTCCCAGTGAGTATGAAAAGTGAATATAAAATTTAACTGTTTTAAAACATGCCAAAAGCTAGTATAACAAGAATTCTTCCTAGTGTTTTCTAATGAACAAAATGATAATTTACCAGATGTTTTAGATTTACAATAATTAGAATCATAAAATAAAAATTGAGCAAAAATATAAAATATTGTATATTATACACTTCAGCTGTGATTTTCCAGCCCAAATTAATCAGGCTCTTTATTAAAAATATATAAAATTATGTATCATTGATTTTAATTCTGAACTGTAGCTTAAAAATTATATTTATTATCTATTGCAATCACTCTGTTACAACAATAAGAGCTTTCAGAAGCCAAATGGTGGAAGTTTATCATTTTAGGAGAAAATAGCTATCATTAGTGAATTCTACAATAGTTAGAAGATCTGTATTCTT
This sequence comes from Cheracebus regulus, assembly GCA_963574635.1. NCBI lineage: Eukaryota > Metazoa > Chordata > Mammalia > Primates > Pitheciidae > Cheracebus > Cheracebus regulus. The sequence goes on from CAUYQU010044365.1 coordinate 51,163, forward strand.
AGAAGTTCATGTGAAAGGCTGTCAGAATGTTAAATATATTATTCACACATGTTTAACATTAGCTTAATAGAAGCAACATTTTCGATAACAATATAATACTGAGTTAGTTTAATCAACTTAACATCTTAAGTATATTTGAAAATGTAACATATTTTAAAATAAATCTCTAGCGGCTTTCCAGTAAGGGTTACCAGTTAACAGGGAGAAATAACCTTGTACTATGTCCAAGTTACTGTTACATTATTTGTTAAAAGCTCATGGACCACTTCAAAACTATTTCTATGTCTACTTCTTTCTGAAATGAATAATGGTTGTCTTTCATAATTATTACTATTTATTGGGACAAATTAATGATAGTATCTAAACTATGTATTTTGCTTCTGCTATACACAGACTGAATATTTAAGATAATTATATTTTATTTATTTATACAGAAGCAAGTTAAAAACAAAACGCATTTTCTGACAATATGTCCAACTACATGCAACGAGAAAGTATCGCTCCCACCAAGAAAGACCAAATTATTGAGTACACCAAAACTATCTGGGCAGATCTTCAGAGAGAAAACTGAGAGTGCAAGGAGAGGTGGCACTGACACCACATGAAAGAGAGAGGATGCTAGGAACCCTACATGAAATATCTGAATGCTAAGGCTAGTTCCTGGCCCTGAATGGCTCCTGGGAAGAGATGTATGAGGGGACTAAGGGGCAGCCCACTCTCACCACGGACCTCTGGGATCCTAGCTGCAGGTTTTCCCACACCCCACTCATGGATCTGTGAGCTGGAAGGAGCATCTATCCTGGACATAGGCAAAAACATCTTTGGGCAGCAGAGTCCAGGAGCTTTTGTGCACAGGGTGGCTCTGGCAGAGTTAGGCCACAAGTGTCCATTCCTCTGGTCTCCCCATCTTGCTTAGATAGGCTGTAGCCCCAAATGACCACCGGGCCAGGAGAAAGTGTGGCCTAGGCCCACGTGCAGTGGCTCACGCCTGTAATCCCAGCATTTAGGGATGTCAAGGTGGGTGGTTTACTTGAGGTCAGGAGTGCGAGACCGGCCTGGCCAACATGGTGAAACTCTGTCTCTATTAAAAAGGCAAAAACTAGCCAACTATGGTGGCCCATGCCTGTAATCCCAGCTACTTGGGAGGCTGAGGCAGGAGAATCACTTGAACCCAGGAAATGGAGGCTGCAGTGAGTGCTCCTGCACCACTGTACTCCAGCCTGGGACACAGCCTGGGCAACAGAGCAAGACTCCATCTCAAAAAAAAAAAAAAAAAATGCAGCTGGCTTTTCTGCAGGACTGAGGTATGTCTATTCTGCAGGCTCTCCTGCCCATCAGCCCCTGCAGGGTCCCTGCTTAGCCACCACATGGTGTACCTGAGTGGCCTGAGTGCTTACTCCACCTGAGTACTTTCCCAGCAACCTGTAAGCACTTTGGATCCTTCATGCAGCTTGAGAGTGCTGAGCTGAGAGCTGTGCTGGGTATTTGAGTGGGACAGGATCCCCTATTCTCAGAGCATTGAGAAGGACAAGATTCACAGCAGGTTCAGGGACTGGCATGGGAGCAGGGATGATCCAAAAAGGTTGTGGTTTGTCCTATCTCCCTGTCACAGCTTCTGCCTGAGAAAGTCCTGTGGCCTAGAACATCTAACACACAAATTCTCAGAAAAAGAAAAGACAGCAGCCCATCAGGGACTTACAAAACCCCCAACTTCCTGGGACAGAGCAACTGGGAAAAGGGGCTGTTGTGGGTTCTGCTTCAGCAGACTTACACATCCCTGCTGGGCAGCCCTGAAGGGAGCAATGGAGCCTCCAGAACAGTGCTTGAGCTCCATTAAGGGACAGGCTGCCTCCTCAAGTGGCCCTCTGACCCCCATGTATCCTCGTTTTGAGAGACATCATACAGGAGAGCTCTGGCTGACATCTGGCAGGTAACCTTTTGGGACAAAGCTAACAGAGGAAGTAACAGGAAGCAATCTTTGCTGTTCTGCAGCCGATGTGAGTGATTCCCAGATAAGCAGGTTCTAGAGTGGACCTCCAGCTAACTCCAGCAGACCTGCAGCAGAGGGGCCTGACTGTTAAAAGGAAAACTAACAAACAGAAAGAAACAGCTGCAATATCAACAGAAAGGACACCCACTCAAACTCCATCCAAAAGTTACCAACTTCAAAGACCAAAGGTTGATAAATCGACGAAGACGGGAAGGAACTAGCACAAAAAGGCTGAAATTGTCAAAAGCCAGAATGCCTCTTCTCCATGGGATCACAACCCCTCACCAGCAAGGGAACAAAACTTGATAGAGAATGACTGTGACAAACTGACAGAAGCAGGCTTCACAAGGTGGGTAATAATAAACTTCGGCGAGCTAAAGGAGCATGTTCTAACCCAATGCAAGGAAGCTAAGAACCTTGAAAAAAGGTTAGATAAAATGCTAATCAGAATAACCAGCATGGAGAAGAACATAAACCACATGACGGAGCTGAAAAAAATACACAAGCATACACTTGTGAAGCATACACAAGTTTCACTAGCCAAATTGATCAAGCAGAAGAAAGGATACCAGAGATTAAAGATCAACTCAATGAAATAAAGTGACAAGGCAATATTAGAGAAAAAAGAGAAAAAAGAAATGAACAAAGCCTCCAAGAAATATAGGATCATGTGAAAACACCAAGTCTACATTTAATCAGTGTACCAGAAAGCGACAGGGAAAATGAAACCAAGCTGGGAAACGCTCTTCAGGATATTATCCAGAACTTCCCCAAACTAGCAAGGCAGGCCAACATTCAAATACAGGAAATACAGAGAACACCACAAAGATATTCCTTGATAAGAGCAACCACAAGGCATATAATCATCAGATTAACCATGGTTGAAATGAAATATCTGGCTTAGATAAACCAGTATATGCTAAGGAAAAAACGCTAAGGGCAGCCAGAGAGAAAGATGAGGTTACCCACAAAGGGAAGCCAATCATACTTGCAGTGATCTCTGCAGAAACCCTACAAGCCAGAAGAGAGGCCAGTATTCAACATCCTAAAAGAAAAGAATTTTCAACTCAGAATTTCATATCCAGTCAAACTAAGCTTCATAAGCAAAGGAGAAATAAATCCTTTACAAACAAGCAACTTCTGAGAGATTTCGTCACCACCAGGCTTGCCCTATAAGAGCTCCTGAAGGAAGCACTAAACATGGAAATGAAGAACTAGTACCAGCCACCGCAAAAACATACCAAACTGTAAAGACCATTGACTCTATGAAGAAATTATATCAATTAATGGGCAAAACAATCAGCTAGCATCAAAATGGCAGGATCAAATTCACACAGAACAATGTTAACCTTAAATGTAAATGGGCTAAACGCCCCAATCAAAAGACACAGACTGGAAAATTGGATGAGGCCAACAAACATGAAAAAATGCTCATCATCACTGGTCATTAGAGAAATGCAAATCAAACTGCATTGAGATACCATCTCACTCCAGTTAGAATGGCAATCATTAAAAAATTGGGAGACAACAGATGCTGGAGAGGATGTGGAGAATTAGGAACACTTTTACACTGTTGGTGAGAGTGTAAATTGAGGAAGACAGTGTGGCAATTCCTCAAGGACTTAGAAATAGAAATTCCATTTGACCCAGCAATCACATTACTGGGTATATACCCAAATGATTATACATTGTTCTATTATAAAGACACATGCACATGTATGTTCACTGCAGCACTGTTTACAATAGCAAAGACTTGGAACCAACCCAAATGCCCATCGATGATAGACTAGAGAAGGAAAATGTGGCACATATACACCATGTAATACTATGCAGCCATAAAAAACGATGAGTTTATGTCCTTTGTAGGGACATGGATGAATCTGGAAACCATAATTCTTAGCAAACTGACACAAGAATTGAAAATCAAACACTGCATGTTCTCACTCATAGGCGGGTATTGAACAATGAGAACACATGGACACAGGGAGGGAAGCATCATACACTGGGTCTGTTGAGGGGAACTAGGGGAGGGACAGCAGAGGGTGGGGAGGTTGGGGAAAGATAATATGGGGAGAAATGCCAGATATAGGCAATGGGGTGATGGAGGCAGCAAACCACCTTGCCATGTATGTACCTATGCAACAATCCTGCATGATCTGCACATGTACCCCAGAACCTAAAGTACAATTTTAAAAAAAGATACTTTTTAAAAAGTGTTAAAAATGGTTGTTATGTGATCTTACCAGAAAATAGATATCTATGTGAAGTAGTGCATTTGTTAATTAGCTGAAGTTAACCATCTCACAGTGTATATATACTTTAAAACATCATGTTGTACGTGAAAACATACAGTGTCATTTGTCAATTTTATAACCTGCAATTCTACACACAACCAAATTATCAGTCAATTGGGAAGACATATAAGGTCTCCCAAACTTACCTGTCATTTTATAATCTTTATTAGGAAGCTATGCAAAGTGTGCTTTACAGTGAAGAAGTCCCTGAATACAGGACTCCGGAGAGCCTGCACAGTAGTGAGGGAAAGATATTCTTCAGCATGCCAGTAGTACAGCAGGCACAGAGGCAACTCATCCAGAGTAGCACTCAGAAAGTACTGGGGGAGATTTTATGAAAAAAATGGACATCACTGAGCACGTGATGTGACTGAGGCTCTTAAGAAGAGATTCAGACAATTGCCAGAATTCATGGAACTTAAGTAATGTTTAATGCTAAGTATGTGGAAAACTAGCATTCCTATGCAAAAAAATGAGGCAATTATCAATTACAAGAGAATACAAAATTTATGAAAGGAGAAGTAATCATATTTTACTGCAAAGCTCACCTATAAGTAGTATTTATATAGCCATAATAAGGTAAACAATAATAATGGTCTAACTGGAATTAAGAATATTGAGAAAAGGGGAGAATGGATGCTCATGTGCCACTGTGAGAAGTCAATTAATAATGCCTAAGATAAAATATCAAGAAGTAGCAATTATTGAAAAAAGTGTGTTATTTGAAGAAATAGTATAATTAAATAAAAATAGATCAGCTATAACAAGAGAAAGTGGTTTTCACGGGAAGGAGTAAATGATATGTGGCCGTCTGGTTTTATATAAATTTGTAAAAATATATTTGCATAATAATAGCATTATAACTTTACACATAAAAATATAACTTTGATAAAAAATAAAAAAACAAATTCTGCATTCTATCTAAGTCATTCTCTATTTTTAGAAATCCTAAGCTCTAGATCTCTTTGGGATTAATAGCCTTCATGTCAATAATTAGCTAAAAGAAGGTGAGAGCAAATAGATTTGTTTTGTTTTCTTTTTGAGATGTAAATTTAGTAAGAGTGACATCGATTTTAAAAATACCAAATAAAGCATGTTGACAGGAAAAGAAATAATTTTATGCTGCAGCCCATTTATTTACACTGACAGTAAGACTTTTATTTTTTAAAAGACCAATATTCCATAGTAGATAAATACTGAAAGTCTATTATAGTTTTTTCTCTTGGAGACAATCAATAAAATTATATTATGGCAATTATCTAAATAGGTTTTATACTTTTATGACATACACAATTAGAACAATGCCTTCTACAATTCATATATGCTTAATAATGAAATATTCCTTTCTCTAGCCAAATTCTTTCTCAGAATCAATTCACTTTTATCAGGATTATCAAAATCTATGAAATTAAAAAGAAGCAATCTATCTTATCATAGAAACAAACATAAAATAGCTTTCTAGTCAGCTATACACCAATTATAGCCCTCAAATTCCTCACAGTCTCATATTGGCTGCAGAAACAGAAATGTAAGCAAATAAAATATCAATAGACAATTATAAGACAACATGGCCAGGGGCCAAATGGGGGTGTGTAAGCAAAATAGAGGGTGTTTCTAAATTCCTGAGTGTGGGGGTGGGACATTTCAGGCAGAATATCCCTTTCTGAAAGTTCAGAAGGCTGGAAGCCACAAAACACGAGCTGCTGGTAGTTCCTGGCTCAGTATACAAATGAACACCTCTATAAGGAGATCCAATGCAAAGTAAATGTCAGATCATGAGGGGGCCATTCAACATTGAGGGGGCATATTCAATAGAGTGCAGAGGGAGAAGGTAGTCCTGGCAGATGAAAACTGAACAAGAACAGTTGAGGTACAGACTTGAGAATCAAGTTTAGAAGATAAGAATATTGGGCAGAAGAGTAGATCTAGAAGAAACATCTAGAGAGAGTACAGAGTTTATCAGGACTCAGAGGTTTCTATACAGGACTCCTGCTAGGATTAGGGCCGGAACTGCAAACAAAACCATTAAGTAGGTCATTTACTATTTTATGCCTGCCCCTGAGATTTTCTGTCTTCCCCACCATTACCATGATAGGGTTTCACTATTATCACTCAGGATGGAATGCAGTGGTGTAATCTCAGCTCACTTCAGCCTTGATGGCCTGGGCTCAGGTGATCCTCCCACTTCAGCCTCCCAAGTAGCTGGGACTACAGACATGCGCTACCACACCAGGCTAATTTTTTGTATGTTTAATAGAGATAGGATTTCACCATGTTGCCCAGGCTGGTCTTGAACTTCTAGCCTCAAGCAATCTGCCCACCTCAAACTCCCAAAGTGCTGGGATTACAGGTATGAGCCACTGCACCTGGCTTCTGTTTTTGTTTTATCTTAGTATTTCCCTTCCATTATGTGAAGATACAGCTAGATGATGCCATCTTTGAAGCAGAGAGTGAGTTCTAATCAGAGGACTGGTGGTACCTTGATTTGGGGACTTCCCAGAGTCCAAAACTGTGAGCAATAAATTTCTGTTGTTTATATATTCTTACAATTTTATTTTTAGTTTGGGTGAAAAACAAAATATGTTATTCTTTAAACCAGTTTTAAGTGTACAGCTGAGAAGGGTTAACTATATTTACATTATTGTACAATAGATCTCTGGAACCTTTTCATTTTGCAAAACTGACACTCTATACTCATCTTGCTCTCTTCTTAGATTTTCTCCATGTTGGGAGAACCACCAGAGAGTTAAAGAACTAGCATCTCCCAATTGAGTCCTTCCACTTGAAGGCACTTAGAACCCCAAGCCAGGCACTTTGAAGTTTCAAGTGTTGGGATTTTCCAATATCTCTTAGTGCACTGGAGTAGAATTATCAAGTTTATTTCTTTTACTATTAGCACTTCAGAAAATATCTGCAAGGGGCTGCATGAATAACCATCTGGTTTGAAGGAAGATCAATATAGCTTAGTGTTCTCAATAAAATAAAAACAGGGAGCCAATTTAATTATTATGCTTCTGTTGAGCTTTCTATCCCCAAAGCTAATAACTTTTCTGTAAGGATCTCCACCTTGATTATAGCCCATGTTATATAAAATTTAGAATTCAATAATGTTGCATCCGACTTCTGGGAGTCAGCTTGGCAAACACATTTTTATTAGCTAAAAGTACTGGTGAAGGCAGCAGCTCTCACAAAAGCAAGAAAGCAAGTGAGCAAGCAAGTAAACAAGTGAGAAAAGAAAGAAGGAAGGGAAGAAGAAAGGAAGAGAGGCAGGGAGGGGAGAGAGAAAAAGAGAAAAAAAAACTAGACTCTGGGGTAGACAGTTTTTTAAGAATTTCTTTCAATACAAACAGATTTTCCCACAAATTAAAATTATAAGTGTTCATTATAGCACAAGTCAGCTTTACTCCACTCTGTCTTAGATATTGTGGCTGCATCTCTGACAAATGTATTTAAACTACTGGAGCTTCTGATTAAATCTATTATGCTGGCTGTGATCTCAGTCAGCTTTATTTTGTCCATCATCTTTGGCACCATTTCTCCAGACCCTCTCTGTGAGTCACTAAGCAGGTGAGGGAAAGGGGAGTAATTATGGGAGGTTACAGTACCCTCAAGCATTTCCCCTAAAACCTGGTGTCCCAGGTATTAGGGAAAGTCTGAAAAGCAGACTCTGAGATGAGGATTAGCAAATAGGAAATTTACTGGGGCATGGTCTTGCAATCAACATCTGTGAGGGAAGGGAAGGAATCAGGCTGGTTGGAAGAAGTTGGGCCTCAGACAGTCACAAGAGGATCCCAAGGTGGTCCCTCTAGGATCTCTGGACCTGTGATGGCCTTGCAGAGATATCCTGAATTGCAACCAGGAATATCTTTATGCCCCTGCATCAACCATCATTGGATAGGGGATATCCCCCAATACCCAAGGAAACATAATCTTGTATGAAGTAATTCTCCTCAGCCAAGAACAACTTCTGGAGGGGGACTCAGCTGTGATCTCTCAGTCATTAACTTATTTAGCAGCGAGGGGAATGTGTTCTTTAGTCTGCATGAGGGGGAATTAATTTTGCTGTATGTTACAATCTGGGCTCTCAGGAATTCCCTACATCTTGTTGGACCCAAGTGTGGGTCCAGTTAGTCCCCACAGAGCAATCATTTTAGTCTTTAGAACCAAAATCCCAAGACTAAATGGCCCATCCCCCAACACCTGCTGCCAAATTCTTGGCACTTGGGGAAATTTTGTCCAACCATCTGTCCATCTGAGGAACTGTTCTAATCCTTTGACAAGAGTACATTGTCATTCAGATTGTATGAACCCTAGTGGATCCATATTCATCCTTCCTTTTCATTTCATCCACTTTAGGGAGGAACTCTAACCAGGTCAAGGGCATACATGAGCATTGGGAGGACAATGACCATTCCTGCCTACTAAGGCAAGTATAACCCACTATATGTCAGAAGCAAGTCAGCCAGGCTACATTCTCATCTATCCCTGACCTTGTGGACAAGTTGTTAATACCTCTGAGCTTCATTTGCCACAAACGGGACTAACAGTGCCTACTTTTTAAGGTTCTTGTGAAGATTAAATGAAATTTAGGTAGATAGATACATAGCTAGACAGACAAAGATACAAAAGACATGTTGAGAGGTAATATATCTTAATGGTTAAGAATTTACATTTTCTTGGTTTTATACTTTTGGTTCCACTATTTACTAGCTATATGTTACATATCTCTGGAATAAATATAGCCTCTCCATACCTTAACTTTCCTTACCTATAAAATCATAGTGACAATCAAATTAAACAATCTACTTAAATTACTATGACTAGTGCTTAACACACAGATATATGTTCACTCAATATATGTTAACTGCTGTTATTCAGAGTTCACTTGGCACATAGCAAGTGTTCAATAAATTGTCTATCATTAAGATGGAGGTACAGTTACTTCAACTAGTAATGAAATCATGCTAGAGGGCTCTCCTTCCAATAATTCTTCTCTTTTCATTTTTACGTGGGGCATTTTGGATGGTGAAATTTGGGAGGTGTCTTCACTACAAAAGGGCTGAGAGGGCCTGGAGCAGTATTTAGGTAAGAACAATGGGGATTCTGGCTGCTTGGGAATGGCTATGTTATGGCCCAGGGGTTCTAAAACTGCGCTTCCAAGATCAACATTATCATCACCTGGGTATTTGTTAGAAATGTAAATTCTTGGGTTGCACCCCAGACAGTAGGTACAATTCAGTAGGAATTGGAAACTCTGAAAGTTAGGGATTAGCAGTCTGCTTTAACAAGTTCTGTTTTAACAAGTGATCCTGATATATGCTTAAGTTTGAGAACTGATACCCTAAGCTTTGGAAAAGATATGAAGAAGCTTTTAAATGTTTTGTGTTAGATGGGGAGTGGTACTTCTGGAGAGGGAATTTGTTTATTTTGTGATGAAAATAAACAAATTCCCTCTAAAGATGTTTATAAACAGACATCAATCCTTGGAGTTGGCCTTCCTTGGAACAAGCAGTGAGAGAGGGCCAGAGCCACCTCACTGTATATCACATTATAATATATTGGGGCATCTCATCTACTCTGGTTGCTTGGCCCATGGTAGGTGTTTGATAAATAGTTACTGAGCTAAGGAGCAAGGACAGATATGCAGAAAAAGCAAGTCCTCAATGTTTTCCATTACCTCAGCCACACAGTCACATCTTCATTCAAATTCTGGAGTAATCAATCAGACATGTGTGGGCCTCCCTACTGCACACCTGTGTACCTCTAGTGGATAAAGACATAGCATAGATTTCTGTTTCCTTGGATTCCCAGAGTGGGCACCATGCCTGGCTCTGCATAGCTATTGAATTGAGCAGTCACACAATTTCTTTCAGGCCAGGAATATAACCATCCATCATCTAAACTACCCATGTAGCCAGCCCCCATTCCCACATTCAAACTTCTAAAATATTAGAGATTTATGCAGTCAGAAGAAAACCCATCAAAGAATCCTCCTCCTTCCAAGGTTTTGATGTTCAGTGTATCTCATTGCTATTAATCACATACAATTTGGAATCTTGCCGTAATCATACAAATGAAATTATGATAGTGGACAAAAAGTTGAAACGTTTGTTTCTATATTTTTGTTTTAAGATTTGAAAGCATATGGGAGTCCTGTTGGGCACAAATGGTTCTATATTTTCTAAATATCTCTAAAACAAAATGTGTAAGTCAGAATTTTCTGCTCTAAATTCCATATGGCTTAATTAATTCATGGAGTGAGTAAATGTATTTTCCATTTAATGAAAAAGGCTTTTGGCAGTAGGACCACTTACTCTGCACTAGTTAATGGAGCATTAAGAAAAAAAGAAATATTAATCATATTTGAAAACATGGCTAGCTTTAAAGTTAGGGTATTAGCCACTTATAGCATCTCTCTCAGAAATGATGCAACATATTAAAAGAGAATGCTTGTCTTACTATTAATACTATCATATTCACAAATTAATAAGTCACAACAATCTCTAAAATATCTCTAACTCTCTAAAAATAAACAAATAGAAAGCACCATAATCTCCTACTCCTGAACAATGCCATCTTTCCATTTAAAGTATATATCTTATAATTTCAAACACGAGACTTTACCAGTTGTGTCTGCTCTGGGCAAAACAAAGTAAGAATATTCGGATTCTTGGTCACAAGATTTATAGGAAATATTGTTTGTTCTTAAAAAAGAGAGGGAAACAGTAACAACAAAGTGTCATGAATAGCTTAAAGGCAACTTCTTTTAAATGTACTGCCTTAAGAGGCTTCTTTCATATACTTTTGATCCATGTCCATATAATGAGGGTACTACACATAACACCAAGGTTATTTCATCCCTCAATTTATAAAGATTGGCTTTCACACTGAACACATGGGACAATGATGAATACTGCTTCTTTTAGAGCAGATGGGAACATCCTGGCAGAGTCAGAAGCTGTATTTGGCAAAGTATGTGAGATGAGTTTTTGAGGCATGAGATGGTGTTGGGTACATTCCAAGATAGTGCACACCAACTCATTGAGGTGAAGGAGATGTATTAGGTTGCTAGGGCTGCTATAACAAAGTTCCACAGATTGAGTGGCTTAAACAACATAGATTTATTTTTTCACAGTTCTGAAGGCCAGAAGTCCAAGATGAAGTTGTTAGCAGGACTGTTTTTTTCTGAGGCCTCTCTGTTCGGCTTACCGATGGCTGTTTTCTCTATGTGTCTGTGTCTGTGTGTCATTCCTCTGCTTGTGTTTTCTATTTCCCAATCTTATCTTCTTATAAGAAAGAGCTGCTTGATCTCAGGAGTTCAAGGCTAGCCTGGGCAACATGGTGAAGCCACATCGCTACAAAAAAATACAAAAATTAGCTGGGTGTGGTGGCGCACACGTGTAGTGTCAGCTACAGGGGCTGAGGCAGGAGGATCACTTAAGTCTGGAAAGTTGATGGTGCCATGTAGTGAGCAGCACCACTGCACTCCAGCCTGGGTGACAGAGTGAGACTCTGTCTCAAAAAAAAAAAAAAGAGAGAGAGAGAGAGAAAGAAAGAGTACCATCATATTGAATAATGACTGAATGACCCCATTTTAACTTAATTACCCCTTTAAAGACCCTGTCTTCTAATACAGTCATATTCTGAGATACTGGAGTTAACACTTCACCATATGAATTGGGGAGCGGGGCACAATTCAGCCCATAACAGGAGAAAATAATATTCCTTTAGTTTGGAGATTATAGCTTTTCTTCACTCATTCAGTGCAGTTATTCATTTATTGAACAAATATCTGTGAATCTCAGCTGTAATAATTATAACTTAAGACAGATATGTAGGATATGTAGTGTGATGAAAACCTATATTAGGATTTACCCTGGTCACATAGGTGAATGAAAACAACCCTAAGGAAGTAGCAATTCATCCAAGATCTGAAAAATGAGTAGGTATGGAACAAATGAAGCAGAGGGAGGAAGTGTTTTAAGAAGAGAAAACAGTAAATACAAGGACCCCATGTTAAGGACTATGTTTGAAAGAGTCAAAGAAGTCACTATGGCCAGACCAGGGAGATGGAGGGAAGTCTAGGACCAGATGAGGCTGAAGAAACAAGTAGACGCCAGATGGGCACAATCTTGTGGGGGTAGATTAAGGATCTCTTGTCTACTTGATGAGTGATGGAAAGCCTTTAAAGGGTTTTAAATCTGAAGACGGGGATGAGGGTGGAAATAGTTGATAACGAATCACAGACAGAAATGGGCAACCAAGCTAGGAGGTGTTTGCAGAGGTTCAGAAGATGGTAAGATACAGAAGTCAACAGTTTCAAAAATATTTAGGTGGTAAAATCAAAATAATTTAATGAATGATGGATTAAACATGTTTGTTATGGGTTGATGATGAAAAAGACAGATGAATTGAGAATGATTACTTGGTTCAGCTTTGTGAATGTATATTGTTAACTTCCCAGAAATAGAAACCAATAGGATGATACATGGTGTTGGAGGAAAAATTGTATTTTCCTTTGGATCGTGTGGAGTTTGAGATACTGAAGAGACATAAACTAGAAAATCAGATATGCAAATATGGAATGCAGACCAAAGGTTTGGTCTGAAGATATGAATGTGTGAGTCATTACCTTATGAGTGGTAATTGAAAATGAAGAAGTAGATGAAATCAGTTAGAGAAAATTTAGAGTAAGAAGAGTAGTTGCAGAATCAAACCTTGCGGAACTTCAACATTGATAAGCCTGCAAGGTAAACTAGGCAGAAATAGAGAGGTACAAGGAAAACCAATGGTACACAGTTTCAAGGTGTCAAGAGCATATTTCAAGAAGGTGGATGCAATTAATTTATGTAATGTCACTTAGAGACTAAGTAAGGGTTGAAAATTCCCTTTGCATTCACTGACATGGAGATTTCTATGATGCGATGGACAGAACCCATGTGGGAGTGGTTGGAGAGTGATGAGAGGAGATGAAATGAAAGTGGATATGCTAGATATGTCTTAGGTAGAGCTCCTCCGAAAGCAGATCCTAGGACAAGAATTTGAGTTCAAGTGGGTTTTGGGGGAAAGACAATCCTAGGAAGCAAGAGTAAGAGAAAGGGGAAGTTAAAAGGGAAGGGAAAAGAAAGGAAGGAAGAGGGTAAAGGATGAGGTACTGAGCAGATTGTAACTGTGGTTAACTGAGATTCAGTCATGCTGGGGACCTCTGGGACATTATGCAGAACACACCTCAGAGTTAGGTTTGTCCTCACTCAGTGACTAAGACATGCATATTTATCCTCTAGCTCCCACCCATAATTGACTGAGGGATATTCCCAAGGGGCACAAATTCCCATAACCCTCTGGAGTGCCTTGCACTAGACTGAAGTCCCCAGGTAGGATGTCCTGGCTACTGAAAGTATTTTTTAATGGCAAAAAACACAATTACTTTTGCATCAACCTAATAGGATGCCACTGGACTGTACTAGAAGCTGAGTGCTGAGAAGAGTTGGGTGAAGCCTTCAAATAGTATGGATAACTCAGGAAATTTGGAGATGAGGAATACAAGGAAGATTTGAAGTTGGCTAGATTAAGATATAAGGTTAAGAGTGATTATTTTTCTCTTTTAAAGGGTGACATTTAAAAGTCTATGGGAAGTAAATAAATGAGAGTGAGAGAATGAGCATATACATTTAAAAAAGGATAATCAATTTAACAAATTGACTACTCATCTTTTGGGCCACTGTTGATAGAGATGTCAACTTCTGCACATTATGTTTTCTTCACTCCCACACGATCTGTAATCATGATTATTATTTATATGTATTAGCTGGCAAAATTTAGCAGATAATATAAAAATTATTACATGCATCAAATGATTTATTATATAGTTTTTAATCTAAAACAACCTTCTGAGAAGCTAAGCAGGAAAGACTAAAGGATGAGGCATGCTTGGCTTCTTTAGGCAGTACTTAAGTAATATTGATGTGGAAGAATTTCATTTTCAAATGGGAGTAATAGATCAACATATTCCCTCACAATACTACATATATTCTTCTAGGTGATTGAGATATATTAAAAGATGATGTAAGCTGAATTTTTAGATCAGTCTTTTCAATTTACAATGAATTTTTTAGGTCTCACTATTGAGTTTGTCCTCTGCCAAAATACCTTATGTCAGAGCCAGCAAAAGCTTTTAGTCTTTGCTTATTTGCATTCCATTTCTTAAATTTAGCATATATCCAGCCAAATAAAAAATGTATTTGACAATTTGCAACAGCTCTGAATACTTGCTGATCTTAGACATTATAATACATCATTTTATGGAACAGTCATCCAAGTTTATCTAGTAAGGTTTATCTTAGATTTTGATTTTTGAATTCTTATCTCCATTCATCATTTATATATTCAGTCATTTTAATAAGTATTGACTGAATGCCATTCAATATGATGTGTATTTAAGATATAATAATGAGTCATAAAAAATACAATAAATAATTCAGTATGTGTATATGAATGTAGTTCAGCATTTATCCATTCACTTCTTCATTTGTTATGTCTTTTTTACGTGATACAAGTCACAGAAAACCCCAACTAACATGAAGACATTTACTATTTATTACGTGAAGTCTGTTGATAGGTGACTCAGGATCAGCTCATCAGTGTAATGATGTCATCAAGGAGCATATCTCTTACCTTCCTTGCTTATATTGGCCCAGCTCTAAATATAACATCCTCAAGACAATATCCAAAGCAGGAAGTGGAGGGAGGCACAAAAAGCTTTCTGTTTGTATAGATTTGAACTTTTGCTTCCCCAGGAACTCTCCTACAGACTTTCCATTTCATTTCTTTTGTCACAATGAGTCACATACTCATTCCTCAACATATCGCTGACCAAAAGAGAATAGAACTGCTTTTATGGTTCAGATCCATCATGGTTCACCCCCAAGTGCTGGACCCAATTTTGCCTAAGTAAAATTAGGGTTTTGATAGATATGAAAAGAAAGGAATGGTCTTTGTAGGCAGTCATAGATGTCGATCACAGGCCTATTCTCATAACTTTTTTTCTAAACACAATAGTCAATATTTATTGAATACATTCTAAACACACACAAGCACACACACAATACACAGAAAGTTTTATGAAGAGATTGCTCCTGTGGTTGCTATCAATATTGCCTGTTGTTACTAGCCAAGGGATAGAACTGTGCCCTCCTCATTACTTAGACTGCGCTTTTAGGTATAGTCATGTTATAGATCACACTGGACAATGTTTTCATCACCTAATCATCAGCATGAGCAGTACAATTCAGCCAAGTATCTAGGATTCAAGGGCTATTTGACCACAGGATTAGGAATCTTTGTCTATAAAATGTATACAAAACAACTCATAAGACTATTATGTGGCATGAAAAGAACTAAAAATCCCCTTTTCTCTGCAGTCTCTGACCCTTTCAGAAATTGTATAAAGTCACTACTCACTGCATCCTCTCGTTTCCATGACTATCATAGTGCTTACACATTTACTTCAATTGCCTTTATTCATTTTAGTTTGCTCCCCAATCATTTCTTCATTTGCTCCTCCTTGCATCTTTCTCATCTTTCATCAACCATCTCAGAGCTCCATTTTGTGCACCGTATCTTTTGGCATTTGCTATTCACCAACTTCTAATCTGCCAAAAAAAGTAAATACAAACCCCTACATACATGGTTAATGTAAGGTAACTCATGATTATGACAGGAATGAAAATGATTTATATCAATGGAGAAAAGCACTGAGTTTAGTAGCATGTGCCCTGCAATCAGACTGCTCAGCTTTTGATCCCCTCCCTACCACTTATGAGGAATCTTGGGAAAGTTTCTTAACTTCTCTGGGCCTCAGATTCTTTATTTGCAAAACAGGAATAATAGCAGTACCAATCACATGAGGTGGGTATAAGATTAAATAAAATAATATGAAAGCACTTAACACAATCTCTGGTGCATATTAAGTTCTCAATTAATCCTAATTTTTATTATGTCTGTAGATAGGAATTTTTATTATGTCTGCAGAATTAATGAGGTCTTTTTTGATATTGTCTTACTTTGTCCACATAGAATGAATCCATATATTACTTTTGTAAAAAAAAAAAAAAAAGTAAAGATAAAGATGAATGGAGTTTTAAATAAGTTTTTTAAAATCTGGAGAGTTGGGTTTAAAACAAATAAGCAAATAAACAGCATTCCTGTGAGTAGATTGCACTTGAATAATAACCTGATTATCTTCCATAACCTCAATATTTCCCATATGTTCTATGTAATCAGCATTACCTCTACTCTTACTTGAGGAATGAATACCTGTAATCTTTGGGTGCTGTTAGCTTATGATTTGAAATAAAGCCATATTTCTTATAGAAATTTCAGTAACAAATGTATTCTTAGAGAGATAAGCATAATAAAATCTAAACAGTCCTGAGAACTTGATAACATTGAGTTTTTAACTCCAAAAGGATGTTCATTTTTGGACCTGGACTCCCAGGACTATCATTAACCCAGAACATTTTATACATTTTTAAATCACTTATGCTTACAATAAAGCTAATGATAAAATCATGAACTTTGCTAAGCTTTCCAGAATCTAGGATTCCTCCATGCAGCAATTATAGACAAGACCTTGCCTAGATGCCTGGGATCCTACAACAGTCATCTAGGTCTGCCAATATTTTGGTCCTGTGCTTCTCTTGGAAGAAGATCACATAATGATGAACTGCGAGAGCAAGACAACTTTCAACTGAATTGCTCTTCTATCATTCACATTTCCACTCACATATTATCTTCTATAGAGATATCTTGGACTATAAGTAATAGACTAACTCAAATGGCTTAAATAACAAGGGAACATATTTATGTCACATAATAAGAAGTCTGGAGGTAGTGTGGCTCCAGAGCACACCAATTAAGTGATTCCGAGATTTCTGGGACTCAAATTTTTTCTATCTTTTTGCTTTTCCATCTTCAGGCTTCCCTCTCATAGTTGCAAGAAGCCTCTAGCTTCACTACAAGTACAGCTCCAAGCATCATCCCTCAATAAACATATAAAGGCTGAAGGAAACAATATATTTTCCTCATGTCTTTGTGTAAAATGGGGGACAATGGTTCCAGAAGTCTCCAGCCAACTTTCCCTTGAATCTCATTGGCCAAGATTGCCTCACTGTCCAAGTCCTAAACCAATCACTGGCAAGAGAAATAGAACCACCACAATAGGCTCAAATCAATTAAGATTTACCCCTTGAGGTGGAGATGGGTCTGCCTTTCATTGAAGCATATGGACACTTGCGTTAGAGGTAAACCAGTATTCTTTAAGCAAAGAAAGGGGTGATGTGGCTGTTGTGGAGCAATAAGCAATGCTATGTAGACCTTCCATGGCCAACCTAAATTTCACCCCACATCCTCAATTTCTTCCTCACTATCTTGCTCTTTTTTTTTTTTTGCCTTTGTAGTTCTTATACCTTTCAAAAACTGTATTATTCACTCACTTATTTTCTTCCCCCATCACTGTAATGTAAGATCTGTGTGAAAAGACGGTTTGTCTGAAGGTGCTCAATAAATATTTGCTAAACAAATAAATGGTGTTATCCAACAAAAGCTTCCCAAAATGGTCTTTGTGGGGATAAATTCCAGAAAAAGTAGGATAGTGGCAAGGAGGGGAGAATGAACACAGGCAGGGTGTGAGACAGACTAAGATAGAATCACAGTTCCTCTTCAGTTTATTGTCTTACCTTCAGGCAATTCTACATCTAAATTCAGCTTCGCAGCTTTAGGGAGGCTTCAGCTTTAATCAAATCATCCTGGGTATGCTTTGTGCAATGTAACCTAATAGAAACCTGACTAATTGTCTGTTGTTGTGATGGTGGTTTACAGCTACCCAGAACAAAGTTTATCTTTTCTTTGCTAGTGAACACTCAAATTACTTTGATCTTTTGATCCATATCCATGGACAAATATAGATGCTGATAACATAACATATTTTCATTTCCTGGATTTACTACTACTTTAGAAAGAGACTGTTTTGTCTCTTGCTGAGAAATTCCACAAATAAGATACCAAAGAATGTTAACCACAGATCGTGGGTACATAAACAGTAAGGAGACTATAGAAGATTCCTCAATCATGAAATGTACTTTACAATAAAGATAGAGACATGATAGCTCACACCCACCAAATGTAATGATTGCAATTCCTAGAAAATAAAAGAGCTAGAAAAAATGAACATTAGCTGGGTGCAATGGCTCATTCCTGTAATCCCAGCACTTTGGGAGGCTGGGGCAGGAGGTTTTCTTGAAGCAAAAAGTTTGAGACCAGTGAAGGCAGCAAAGTGACATGTATATGGGCTATATATGTATACAGGATATATATATATGTCATATATATACATATATATGACATATATACGACATATATATACATATATATGACATATATATACATATATACATATATATGACATATATATGGGACATATATATGCACACAAAAGTCAATTTATTCTACTTTATAGAAAATTTTAAATGTTATCATTTCATGTTTTCCACTCAAATAGCAGCAGGCAATGATATACTATTATTCATCTTTTATTCTTTCCTAAGTTGTCAAATGAAGATAAACTATTCCAATGAATTAGTACAACTGCTTTGCAAAGGTAAAATAGGAAAACCTTGTTACCTTTCAGATCTCAGCGTCAAAAGAGATTTCCTGAGAAAGTCCTACCTGACTGTCCTATCCAATGTTATCCTCTCCTGTCCTCCTCAATCATATCATCTTGCTTCATTTTCCTGGCATTTTTCACTAGTTGAAATCATTGTTTATTTATTTCCTAATATATTTGTTGTCCATCCTCTCTTGCAGTAGCCCTGGCACTCAGATCAACACTTTAGCACATGGCAGGTGCTCAATCATTATTTAAGGAATTATGTATTCATCAGCTGTCTTTTTTCATATTGATTATAATTGCCCTCTGAACACCCTTCCCTTATCATCCGTCTCCTTTTTTCTGCTGCCTTTATGAATATATTACCTTAAACATCTTGTGAGATGCCAGTTCCTTAAAAAGTTAAACATAGAATTTCCATATGAACCCAGTAATTCTACTCCTAGGAATGTATCCAAGAGAAATAAAAACGTATGTCCACACAAAAACATGGAGCATTATTTATAATAGCCAAAAAGTAGAAACAACCCAAATGGCCATTAACTGATGAATGCATGAATAAAATGTGGTCTATCCATACAAAGAAATATTATTTGGTAATAAAAAGGAATGAAATACTAATACATGCTACAATATGGATGAGCCTTAAAAATACGCTAAGTGAAAGAAGCCAGTAACAAAAGGTACATACTATATGATTCCACTTGTATGAAATATCCAGGAAGGCAAATATGCAAAATGGAACATAAACTAGTGGTTGTGTAAGGCTGGGAGTTCTGGAAACTAGGAAGTGACTGCTAATGTGTATGAGGGTTTCTCTTTTATCCTTTGACTGCCAACATGGAATTCTCTATTTGTGAAGTTATCCTTCACAAATGAAAGCAAGACACAAACATTTTTTTCTTTCTCTTTTATAATAAGGTTTTCTTTTAAAGGTAATAAAAAATATTCTGAAATTGATTGTGGTGGTAGTTGCACATCTCTGTGAATATACTAGAAACAATTGAATTCTGCACACTAAATCCATGAATTGTAAGGCATATGAATTATATTTCAATAAAGCTATTATACTTTAAAAAATGTGGGAAGGGAAAGTGAAAAGGTAAAATCTAGACTCGTGATTTTAAAATAATCTATGAGGGAGAAAAATTTAAATGAAATAAGGTCCAGAGTTCATTCTTTGCTTTAATTTATTTAACAAATACTTACTGAAGCATACAAACAGTATAGGGATGTGACTTTGTTATTAGAGAAGCAAATCATCATTACTATCTGTAAGAATAACCAATTCCACACTTCGCACAGAGCAACAACCAAGTGCTTTATGGGACCAGGAAGGCAGATGCTCACAAGTGGATGAAACTACATCACATTCTGCAATTGAGATATATGAGAAAATATTGCCTATCAACACCAAGCCCTGCAACAGAGAACGGAGAAATTGTCAAACTTTTAGGAAAAGATAAAATACATTTCAAAGATATGAGAGACCACTCTCATACCAATGAGATTCTAATGTTAAGGAGCCTAAAATCAATATTTCAGAGACTTCCTGCTGACTCTGAACAGAGGCTGATGCTAAATTTCTGGGGACATATAATTCTATAGAGGAACTATAAGAGTCAAGTAAACAATGCCAACAAAACACAGCTCAAGCAGTCAAGCGAAGGTGAATTCTCCTTCGTTCTCTAGTGTGTCCCACAATTATACTGCCAATATTAAAGTTCAGAAAAAGTTCCGTCTATGACTAAAATTGGAATTCATGACATAACATTGTTTCAATTTAATTGCCAGTGATTTTTTAAAAAATGTTTAGGGGTAGATAACAAAGGGTCTTGACATCTTTGATTCATCAAAATATAGCATATCCAGAAAATGTTCTATAAAAACTTTGTATAACAAAACATATTTTAACAAAGTCTTAATACACAAACAATAGACTTGAAAAAATTTTTGTAACACAGAGAACAGACACTAGTTTAGTATAAGTAATACACAAAGCACTCTTAAAAATTGTCAACAAGGAAAAAAAAATAACCTACAGAAAGCATGGATGCAGAATCTGAAGAGACATTTTCAGGAGGATAAATTCATTTGGCCAAATGAAAAAAAAATTAGGATAAAACCTTTTTAAGTAACAAAATATCATGTTATATTTGTGAGACTGACAA
Organism: Cheracebus regulus; assembly: GCA_963574635.1. Classification (NCBI taxonomy): domain Eukaryota; kingdom Metazoa; phylum Chordata; class Mammalia; order Primates; family Pitheciidae; genus Cheracebus; species Cheracebus regulus. The sequence continues at coordinate 72,283 of CAUYQU010044365.1, forward strand.
TTTTAAAGGCTCATAATACTTGCTGTTGACAGGAATATTGAAGAAAATAGCACTTACAAAATTTGCTGGTAGAAATGTGAATTATGACAATTATTTTGGAAAGCAATCAGGTAGGATTTATTGAAATTAATATAAATATATACTTTAACTCAGTGAGATGGTTAATTTAATGTGTCAACTTGACTGGTCCACAGGAGTACCCAGATATTTGGCTAAACATTATTCTTGTGTCTGTGTGGGTGTTTCCAGATGAGATTAGCATTTGAATCAGTAAACTGCCAGATGGCCCTCCCCAAGTGAGTGAGCATTGTCTAATCCCTTGAGAGCCTGAATAGAACAAAAAGGCAGGCGAAGGGAGAATTCACTCTTTGCTTGACTGCATGAGCTGGGACATTGGTCTTCTCCTGCCTTCAGACTGAACTTACACCATTGGCTCTCCTGGTTCTCAGGCCTTTGGACTCAGATTGGCTTTCGTGGGCCTCCACCTTGCAGATGCCAGATCAAGGAATTTCCTAGCCTCCACAATCATGAGCTAATTCTTTGTAATCTATCTCTTTCTCTCTGCATATAAAAATTTATAGAAATTTGTCAATATTTAATTTTAAATAATATATCTGTCTATCTATCTATCTCCTATTGGCTGTGTTTCTGTGGAAAAGCCTGACTACCCTAAAACATCTAGCAATCCCTCTATTAAAAGACTCTCCCATAAAAATAAGAGTACTGTAAAGAAAGATATGTATTTCAAGGGTTATGGCAGATGCCAGCAGTGCTCAGACCCCATCTGCTCTCCTTACTACCTCATTGCCCACCAGCCTACTTTCCAATAGGCAGTACCTGCATTTCTTTGCCCAAGATTGTTGCTGTAGCCTGCTTTTTTTTAAAATTATACTTTAAGTTCTGGGGTACATGTGCAGATCTTGCAGGATTGTTACATAAGCATACACATGCCATGGTGGTTTGCTGCCTCCATTCCCACGTCACCTACACTAGGTATTTCTCCTAATGTTACCCCTCCCCAATCTACCCACCCCCTGGTATCCCTTCCCTAGTCCCCTACCCCTTAGCAGACCCCAGTGTGTGATGTTCCCCTCCCTGTGTCCATGTGTTCTCATTGTTCAATACCCACTTATGAGTGAGAACATGCAGTGTTTGGTTTTCTGTTCTTGTGTCAGTTTGCTGAGAATGATGGTTTCCAGATTCATCCATGTCCCTGCAAAGGACATGAACTCATCCTTTTTTATGACTACATAGTATTCCATGGTGTATATGTACCACATTTTCTTTATCCAGTCTATCCTTGATGGGCATTTGGGTTGGTTCCAAGTCTTTGCTATTGTAAACAGTGCCACGATGAACACATGTGTGCATGTGTCTTTATAATAGGATGATTTATAATCCTTTGAGTATATACCCAGTAATGGGATTGCTGGGTCAAATGGTATTTCTATTTCTAGATCCTTGAGAAACTGCTACACTGTCTTCCACAGTGGTTGAACTAATTTATACTCCCACCAACAGTGTAAAAGTGTTCTTATTTCTCCACATCCTTTCTAGTATCTGTTGTCCCCAGATTTTTTAATGATCACCATTCTAACTGGCGTGAGATAGTGCCTCCATGTGGTATTTATTTGCATTTCTGTAATGACCAGTGATGATGAGCTTTTTTCATATGTTTGTTGGCTGCATAAATGTCTTATTTTGAAAAGTATCTGTTCATAGCCTTTGCTCACTTTTTGATGGGGTTGTTTGTTTTTTCTTGTAAATTTGTTTAAGTTCTTTGTAGATTCTGGATATTAGCCCTTTGTCAGATGGGTAGATCGCAAAATTTTTCCCCAGTTCTGTTGGCTGTTGGTTCACTCCAATGACTGTTTCTTTTGCGGTGCAGAAGCTCTTAAGTTTAATTAGATCCCATTTGTCTATTCTGGCTTTTGTTGCCATTGCTTTTGGTGTCTTAGTCATGAAGTCCTTGCCTATGCCTATGTCCTAAATGGTATTGCCTAGGTTTTCTTCTAGGGTTTTTTATGATGTTAGGGCTTATGTTTAAATTTTTAATCCATCTGGAGTTAATTTTTGTATAAGATCATTTTAAATTCTATTTATTTGGGTGTTCTCTGTTTTCTTCTTTGTTATTCTAGCTAGTGGTCTATGTTTCTTTTGTTTTTGTTTTGTTTTGTTTTTTGTTTTGTTTTGTTTTCAGAAAACCAACACCTGGGTTCATTGATCTTTTGAATGCTTTTTCATTTCTCAGTTTTCTTCAGTTCTGCTCTGATTTTTGTTATTTCTCATCTTCTTCTAGCTTTGGGGTTGATTTGCTCTTGCTTCTCTAATTATTTTAGTTGTGAAGTGATGTTGTTAATTTGAGCTCTTTCTAACTTTTAACTTTTTGATGTGGGCATTTAGTGGCTTAAATTTTACTCTTAACACTGCCTAAGCTGTGTCCCAGAAATTCTGGTATGTTGAGTCTTTGTTCTCATTAGTTTCAAAGAATTTCTTAATTTTTGCAGCAATTTCATTATTTAACCTAAATTCATTCAGAAGCATGTTTAATTTCCATGTAATTCCATGCTTTTGAGCATTTTTTATAGTCTTGACTTCTGTTTTTATTGTGCAGTTGTCTTTTCGTATAATTTTGGTTCTTTCACGTTTGTTTAGGATTGCTTTTTGTCTAATTATGTGGTTAATTTTAGAGTATGTGCCATGTGGCCATGAGAAAATGTATGTTATATTGTTTTGAGGTAGAGAGTTCTGTAAAGGTCTGTCAGATCCATTTGGTCCAATTTTGAGTTTAAGTCCCGAATATCTGCTAATTTTACCTTAGTGGTGTCTAATACTGTCAGTGGAGTGTTAAAGTCTTCCATTATTATTATGTGTCAGTCTGTGTCTTTTTGTAGGTCTCTAAGAATTTTATTTCTGAATCTGAGTGTTCCAATGTTGGATGCATATATGGGATAGTTAAGTCTTCTTTAATTGAACCCTTACCATTATGTAATGCCATTAATTGTCTCTTTTGATCTTTGTTGGTTTAAAATGTGTTTTGTCTGAAATTAGGATTGCAACCACTGCCTTTTTTCTGTTTTCCATTTCCTTGGTAGATTTTCTTCCATTCCTTTATTTTGAGCCTATCAGTGTTATTATGCATGAGATTGGTCTCTTGAAGATGGCATACCATTGGGTCTTGCTTTTATAACCGGCTTACGGCTCTATGCCTTTTCAGTGGGAGCATTTAGCCTGTTTATGTTCAAAGTTAGTACTGATGTGTGGATTTGATCCTGTTCTTGTGCTGCTAGCTGGTTATTATGCTGGCTTATTTGTATGGTTGCTTTACAGTGACACTGCTGTGTGTGTTTAAGTGTGTATTAGCTGGTGGCAGTCATCCCTTTCTATATTTAGTGCTCCATTCAAGATCTCTTGTAAGGCAGGTCTGGTGGCAATAAATTCCTTCAACATTTGCTTATCTGAAAAAAAGTTTATTTCTCCTTCACTTAGGAAGGCTAGTTTAGCTGGATATGAAACTCTTGGTTAAAGATTTTTTTTCTTTAAGAATGTTGAATATAAACCCATCTCTTCTGGCTTGGAGGGTTTCTGCTGAGAGATCTGCTGTTAGCCTGATGGGGTTTCCTTTATAAGTGACCTGCCCTTTCTCTCTAGCTGTTTTAACTTTCTTTCTTTCCTTTCTACTTTGGAAAATCTGACAATTATGTGTCCTGGGAATTATCTTCTTGTGTAGAATCTTGCAGGAGTTCTCTCTCTCTCTCTCTCTCTCTCTCTCTCTCTATATATATATATATATATATATATATATATATATATATTGAAATTGAGCGTTGGCCTCTCTAGCAATGTGGGGAAGTTTTCATAGATGGTACCTTGAAAAATATTTTTCAAGCTGTTTTCTTTCTTTCTCTTGCTTTCAGGGATAACAGTGATTCATAAATTTGGCCTCTTTACATGGTCCAATACTTCTTATAGATTTTGTTCATTTCTTTTTACTCTTTTTTCTTTATTTTCATCTGTCTTATTTCACAGAACAAATCTTCAACTTCTAAGATTCTTTCCTCAGCTTGGTTTATTCTGCCGTTTAATACCTGATTGCACTGTGAAATTCTTGTGTTGTGTTATTCAACTTTGTCAGACCTGTTAGGCTCTTTTTTATACTGGCTATGTTATGTGCATGCAAATTGACTGGGTTAGTGATTGATGCATTTTGTATCAGTCAGTGTCCCTATATGAAATAAATAGCATACTCTGGATTATTTTAAAGGTTTCTTAACAAATGAAGTATTCACAAATATGTGAGCTGGAATTGCAAGAGATAATGCAGTGACCTGGGATTAATAGTAGGGAAACTGGTACAGCTCCTAGGCCTAAAAGGAAGAAGAGAAACAGTGGTTATCAGACCCAAGATGGAGAGAATCATGGAGAGAAAGCCTCCTTGAGAAAAACAGAGCCCTCATTTGAAGAATCCAAGTGGTCTCGGTAATCTTTGCAGTAACTTTCAAGGATTAATTTCCCGACATTATCCTCTTCTCCTTCTACCTTCTGATTTCCAGCTAGAGTTCCCAAACCCATAGGAAGGCATGAGCATTGTACACAACAGCTTTCCAAGGCAGAGAATAGGATGGAGAAGAAAGTAACCAGAAAGCAACCAGAAAACCACATGTGTACAATTATACATCACAACTGCCTAGCTTATTAAGATCTGTAAGAAATGCTATGAGAGATTTGAACAAAACTTTTTGAATTAGAGTAGAAGCATACTTGTGCTTTCAACTAAATCTTTCTTAGAATGTCTTCTCCAAAGAAAATTATTTCTCCTGCATTGCCAGAGGGTTAGTAGGACCAACTTTCAACATGGCAAACAAAAGATAATGATACACAGTTTCTGAGAACCACTGATATACAGTTGCTGAGACTTGTCACCAGACTGTCTGTGAGCCCTTGCTTATCCCTCCCAGCCCAGCCCTGCCAGATTCTAAATCCCTCTGTGACTGAAGTGATGTTCTAATTCAAACAAGTCCTCCCTAGGACTAGTGAGTGGTTTCACTCCCAGTCTTTCCTTTCCTACCTTCACCAGAAGGCTTACAGTGTGATGCTCCCTACCCAGTCCTTGAGCACAATATATGAACCAACTAATCACTCATTTGAGCATTAGAAAATGATATTTACTGTAAATATCTAAGACATTATAATATATGGTTTGCTAGGGGGCATCTGGGGTATGGTGGGAGATGGGGCAGAAATTGAAAGATAGAGACAGGCCTGAGTGCCAGGAATGCAGACCTTATATCTTGAGAGTGAAGGGAAGTCAGTGAAGGATATGGTCAGACATGGAATAAAAAGATCATTCTGGCTGCCATGCAGAAAGAATCAGAGGGACGTGAAAGAGGTAGGGAAAGCAGGTCTGGGTGAGTGCAGAATTGAGTGGGAGTTAAGAGGTTGAAGAGGAATTTCTTGAGCATTTCTCATGAGTCTCTTACCAGAAGATGGGCAAACTATTCAAATCATCATTTTTACAGAGGAGGAAACTGAGGCACAGAATAGCACATGGCATGCATAATATATACAATGTATAATGCCTCTGGGTATCTTCTTGTTCATCGCAATATGATCTTTCAACTTCTGCACTCTGAAATGATTACTTAGTTTCATGAACATACCCTGTAGACTATAGTGTTATTACGGTCATAACTTTAGACTTTGTAATATAATCTCATGAGCCATCCCTCCCACACCACCATGATATTAGAAGCTGGAAATTGGCCTTCTGACTTCTGCTTTAGACATAATAATAGGGTCTCATGGCCATCTTTCTTGGACATTATAATACAATTTCTGTCTTTTCTTAATATGTTATGGTTTTCTAGGCATCAATTTGGACATTTCATTTCAGTCTATGACCACTATCCCTAGGATGTAGTCCTAATAAACAGATGAGCACCTGGGGTTTAATTCTGCCAATTTCTGGCTTGTTCTCTGTTTGCTCTCCATCTTATCATTCTAGCAGGCCTTGCAGCAGAGCCTGTGTAGAATTATGACAAGCTACAAAATTTAAGACTTGAGCATGCTGGCAAGTTTGATTATTTTTTCTACAACTCCAACAAAGGAAGGGAACAATGGAGTTATCTATTTGCAGGATACAGTTAGGAAATGCATTTCCTTAAAAAAAAATCGAAATGTCAGTGTAAGATAAAGCATCTAGCCTTTATTCAATTCATCAAAATTTTCTTTTATTCTTTAACTTAGTGGACAGACATGTCAGTTGTGACCAGGGCCTCCTAGGTCAATATTATACTTAGTGCTCTGTGAAAAGAGACTTAACAGAGGTAAATGTGACAATCCAGGACATCATCTTATTCCTGCCCAGTGGTCTTTAGTGCTAATAATCTGCAATCGCTAATGAGGAGAATGCTATGGTATTGCCACAAATAGAGTTTTCTACCTGGCTACAGGTCATCAGGACTACAAGGGAATGAAGAAAAAGAACACAGTTGATCATCACTGCTATATACTTTGAGTTATAACTTCAGCCTTGAATGAAAAGTCTTAAAGCATAGCTTCTCTGATATTGAAGCTTAAATAAATGTCTTCAGCTTATTTTCTTTTAACTTCCCTCTTCACAGTATTAATTCAGATCTTTTTGTTCACATGCAATAGAAGTCACAGAAAGGACAACACATCTGTATGCCCACTGCCCAAATCTAGTTATACCCGCACAAGCAACATTATATTCTGCTCAGCTGCTAGGACTGTTTTATATGAGGGTATTTAACACTCCTGCGAGGAAGAAGTAAAAGAGCAATTGAATATGAGGACCTGCCTTGAGTCTGGGACTCTCTAACAAAGAGGATGAGAATAACTCCTCTTAACTCTAGACATCAAATAAGAGAATAACTTTATTTTAACTCCAGACACCAAAGTAAACAAGAAGAAACTTATCCTCCTGGGGTCTAAATCTTGGGAAACAAGTTTCGTCCAGAATAAGTAAAGGCATGACATAGGCATTTTCTTACAGAGTATCTTCAGTCCTGAAGAAAGGAATCCCAAGTTCCCTGGGAGATCCTGAAAGACTGAATCAAATGCAAGAGGATAGTTCCTAGTTTTCACTCTAAAAATACGAGCTCACAGCTTACCTTGTGGCCGAGTCACAGAGGTATATTCCTGGTGGAAGGGAGCTACTCATCATTTCAAAAGGACATCAGAATAACTTTGGAAATGGAGATCAAAATAATGCTGAGAAAGAAAGGAAATGAGTGGGTAGAAAGTAGATCATTGCAACAGGGAAGCACTAAAAATCTCTTTGTGCTGTGGTATGTCATCAGCTCAGAGTATGTGGAAGCCTTACCTAGAGCAAGAGAGAGGACCTTTGCTTCTTGAAATTTAACTCAGTTAAAAGCATCATATAAGCTCACATTAGTTAATAGTGTTATAGTATGTATCAGAAGCTCATAGTAAGTCTGTATATTAAAGTGACCTTGTGCTGAAACACCTTCTGGAATGCCAGTGGAGCAGAAAGATGTTAGTTACTACAATGGGAAGGCGTGACTGTGCTAAATCATATGTGGAAAACAGCCCCAATTACCTTTTTTCTATGTTTTCTCCTACACAAGCCCAAGAGCTTCATTTTTCAGCCATCACTTTGCCAATGAGGGACTCACATGAGAGATAGAAGGTGGAAGAGAAGCAGAATTCACATTATTGTTTTTGTGGCAGATGTAGGCAGACCCATCAGTTTCAACAGATGGTGGATATTTGCCAGGGGTTTGGGGCATACTCTGGTGAATCACTCACTTTAATGCTGCATGCAGCTGACGTAACTGATGAAGGTTTTTCCATTATTATGTAGCATGATTTCCCAGAAGCTTTAGAAGCTTTCCTATTGCTTCTGTGGATAATCCAGTGCTACTGTAGTTTTCTGTATGCAACACTTTCCTGCTTTGACTCTTACAATGCTTTCCATTTTCTTGACCAAATCCCATCTTGAAATAGTATACTGCTGAGATTGGGGTGGGAGGAGGAGATGACTTAGGAGGAAGCAGCCACTGGGAGGAGAAAAAGGTATTTGTGGCAGATTTCATCAAGTTTTCTGGGAATGTGGAATTAGAGGCTCGCCTTTGATATCCTACACTTTCAACAATTTTAATTTATTTGTTCATGGAAACAATCACTGTACTCATGGAAACATAATTGGATCACCTGGTTTCCATCTCTCTTTGATTACTCTTCTTTGTTATCTTATAAGCAGGCTCCCGTCCCTCTTCCGTCTTCACCTTATAACTGTATTCTATTATATAAATTTTAGCTATAATTATAATTTATGACTATATTATATCTTCATTTGGTGGTTTTTCAATGATTATGCTAGTTACTATTTTCCTGGAGTTTTCCAACCCTCTCGATCTATTTCATTTTTTTCTATCTTTATTGAGATATAATTGACAAATATCTGAATCTATTTTAAGTTGCAGTAAGCAGAACTCACAATACACAGACCTATAGCAGGTATTCAGTCAAAGATTTGCTAAATCTAGATTTAATGGCAGAAGCTGTTGCTTTCCATCCTCCTCTTGACAGTATCTCACATTTTATTGGCCTTTATGGCTGAAACAGCACATTGAACTAATGTTGCTACAAAACACTCTATAATTCTGAATCCCATGTCTCTCTCCTTATTAAAAGTAATAGCTGTGAACTCACTCTTTAATGCAGTTTCATCTGGATTGTTGCTAGCCACAATAACTTCCATGCATCCACAGTGAAATTCATTATCCCCTCTTCTCCCAACTGCAACAGTCTCCAGAGAAGTTAACATGTCCTGAAAACTTCAGGACTTCTCTAAGACCTCTCTCCTCCAAAGCCTGTATGGAGGAGTGCAAGGGCCTATATAAGTGGAGACTCCGACATTCTGTGAGATACACAGAGAGCTTCTCTTAGCCCAGAAGAGGAGCAGATCTGCCATCAGCAAGGGGTGAATTAAGTCCTATGCCAAACATAACGCAATGTACCAAAACGTTATAACAAGCCCATATTTTCTATTTGGATAATTTACTCAATTATGAAACTGTACTTTATTGGCATTTTATGAGAGAAGTGATTAAAATGATCTCCTTCATCATTCCATGGTAAAATGCCAACTATGACAGGAGGTGGCTTGAGGGATGGGCTAACAAGAATTAAGGATTTTTGATTTTGGTATATTTTTCTTGTAATCATCATAAATTCCTAGAGCAATGACCCTCATATGTGTTGATAATACTCCCATCAGTAATTTTTATGCTATGACTGTTACGACTATGACAAAGTAAATTTTAAAAGGCTAAGTTAAGATATAAACCATTTAAAAAATATTTTCTTACCCTGTTGGCTCTGTGCTATTAGTAGCTAATACCAAAATATAGACTCAGGGCTAAGCTTCTAAGAATCATACTGTTTTTAAAGATATTTCAAGTAGCCCTGAATTTTGGTTTTCTCTGTGGCTAATTCATTTCAGATATCATGATATTAACACTGCTTTTACTTTTTAAGGTGGACAAAAGGTGCTCATCTGTGTGGAAGTGTCTGCACTGCTGTTTCATGGACTTTTCTTTTTTCCTCGCATTCTACATGGTACTTTCCCTCTGTGGTTTCTTTGCAGGAATTTTAAAAGCTATTTGTCTATTACAAGAAGGCTGGCTTAGTTTAAACTAGATGCAACACATCATGATGTGCCACAAGTGAATGAAGTGTAAGGCATTACTGCAAACTCCCTTCTGTTCTGGAACCTTGACTTTTTACCAGCTAACCTTGAGACAGGGCTACTAGTATATGGACCAAGTAAAGACGCCAGTGTCAATCCATATAGTAAATATATAAGTAAAGCTCCAGTCTTGTGGGGTTTTTTTTTGAGAACAAATAGAGAAGAGATCTTAATGCTTTTTATCCATGTCACAGTGGGTGACCTTAAGCACCTGCTGAGTGTGTGCAGTCCATTTTGGGGACCACTGGTGCAGAACACTGCTTTCCAGTGGTGGTTCATAGACCAACAAGACAACATTGTTCTGTCTGCCAACAATTCTTGGCTAGGTCCGCCACCCACTTCTGGCTTTTAAACGATGGCTGTGCTTTCTCCATTCCTTTATGATATCTGTTGCAAAATGTGTTTTTGGCTAAAGTTTGAAATGTACACATGGCCCAGCATGCTGTCTGGAAAACTGGACTTTTCTCTTAGGTGGTATCCTTGGAGAACCAGAGCCCAAAGGCTTTTTTGACTTCTCTGCTCACAATTTATTATCTTTCAGTGCAGGAAGGTATGAGAAACAGGAGGGGAAAATGTGGCTTTGGAGTCAGTAGACCAGCAGGTAGGAAACAGAGACCTGGTCACAAGCTGGCTGGCCAGTCTTGATCTCGGGGCATGGCTTGAATGAGGGAATGCAAGAGGCTGCATTCCAGTTCTCTGGTATGCTAAGAACCCACAACCACTGCCGCAGAGTATCCGAAACCCCTCATGAGCCAACTGCAAGGATAGCACCTATGATGGCAGATGGATAGCACTCCTCTGCAGAAGGTTTTCTCTTAGAGTTGCTAGTCATTCCATTCCTAGCTTCAGATTTATACAGAGATCTTGGAGACCCAGAAGAAGCAAGGGGAAGCCAAAACTGATGTTTAACCGATATGTCTTAGATGCTCAGAAGTAACTCTAAATGCTTCAGTTTTATTTATCCATTAAAATAGACTTAAAACTTTATATTGAGGGCAATGAATAGTTAAGGTTTGTGCACATAATCATGATAATCACACCTATGTTTAGAAACAACAGTACTGGCAGTGACTGTCTTGGGAGAATGCCAAGAGGTTAGACTTTATTCATTTGAAACACCCATTTTTTTCTGATCTTCTTGCATCGTTGTGTTTAATTAAGTCCCATTTTGAAAGTGCAAGCTCTTTTGGTCAGCAATACCAGTTCTCTATGCAGCATTCAGTTGTATTGCTTGCCCATTTCTACATCTGAGAGAATCATGCAGTCCTATACCATGGGGTTACACACAGCCCTCCACCCCCGACACCCCCACCCTCTGTAAGGTATGAGAGCTCAAGTCAAGACTCTGTGAATATATACTGAGTCCCCCAGTGTTTGGAGGTTTCACATCCACACACCTTCTTTTATTTCCAAAGAAAATAGCCTGTGCTTATTTTTCTACAACATTAGCATCAGCCCTCTCAGTAATAGACTTAGGAATAAGTTCTCACAGCAAACAAGGGCCTCCATGTGTGACAAGGAGGGGGAGTGTGGTCAGAAAACACATTTCCGTTTCAAGAGTTTACTTTCAACAATCACAAGGGTGAAAATGAGCTGAACAATTTGAAAGAACCTGTCACTACTATTTCAATGCATGGATTTTGGGAGCTATAAATTCAACAGCTCACTTGTGAAAAGTCCTAGCTAGATTTATATCTCCCTTGGCCATCAAAATAATCAAAGAAAGAAGCAAAAAGAAATGCAGAAAAGAAGAGGGGAGAAGGGAGACGTATTTTCTGATTCTGTATTATGTGTCAAACCCTGTGATGGGCACTTTCTTATATGTAATTTACATATTCCCTGCAATAGACCAGTAAACGTGATAGTTACATCTTGCCAATTTTAGATCAATATAGTCATATTAATCAAAAATGAAGAAGTCGTACAGGATTTGTTGAAGTCATGCATTAGTACAGGTATCAATTTAAAATGATCCAGAAAGATAAAATTCCATTTTTCCTTTTTACCCTTCAGAGACAAACTCTTTCCTTGGATTATAACAGTCCAGATGATTTACTCCCTCTCCTTAGAAGTTATTCGTGTTGTCTACCACAAAATGTATCTTAGTTTATTGAATGTTATTGTTCAAAAGCTGCAACTTTGGGCCACCTTCTCTCAAAAAAGCAAGGCTCCTCACTCAAGTAGTCTCTTCAGCTGCCACGGGCTCTCTGGGAAATGCCCTCCTTTCTCCTCCCTTATCTGTCTCCCTTTCATTTGTGGTCAGATGTGTGTTTTGATCCAAGCAACAAGGGCAAAGTAACCAGAGCTGAAGAATAAGATACTGGAGACTTTCTGATATGTTGGCTACACCTCTTTCTAGACTCATGCCCCAATCTCCAACTGCACAAAGCTCCTGGCAGCCCTTATGCCTCTAGTCTCTTCTCATGATGTTCCTACCTAGCTGCAATTCTATACCCAACTTGTTATACGAGGAAAATTTTCTTGCTGACCTGACAGCTCCTGACATGACCTCGTGCCTTTGGACAACCTCAGAGGAAGATTTGCGTGTAGTGACCTAGATGTTGCTAGGGCAACTCCTAGCTCTGCTATTATTCTCAGGGTAGCTGCAGAAAATGGTCATAAAATCCATTCTGTGGAACAGCAAACACAACAGCCACCTTGAGGCTCTACTACCTCAAACCCTTGACATAAATCTGACATTCTTTACAACTATGGCAATGTCACACACACCCAACTACCCACTTATCTTTGAAACTCATTTTCTACTCTAAATTCTTCTCCACCATTAAGCTGCCATGTATATTTGAATTCCAGTAAGTGTTCCTAAACAGAAAGAGGATGATGAGATTTATAACATTTAATTTAAGAAGAAATGGTGGAGAACTACCCTTTAGACAAATGAGCTTCTAAAAACTGTGGGAAAGGAAGGTTAGGCTGTGCAAACTTTACACAGCAGCTGGTCAATAAGTGTTCATTTGTCTCCTCTTGTTCCCAAGAGCCTTTAAATAGTAGAACCCAAACTTAGTGTTCTAACAGGTGTTGATGCAGTCACCTCGGTGGAAGCAGAAAGCAGTTGGAATCATAGGAGCTCTGGGAATCTGCAGCGCCCTCTTTAGAAAGGAGTGTTTTTACTTCAGAGTCATAAAATTAGTCTAAAGTGATCCAATTGCTAAAGGAAATGAGAAGTTAGTGTCATTCACCTTATGGTGTCTAGCTTGTTCCACTTTGAATACTTTCATAGATGGAAGAAAATCCTTGTTGGAAAGAAAATAATCCCAAAATAAATGCCTTCTGGTGGGTTTTGATTGACATTGTACTGCAGGCTGGAACTGGGGCCTTTCCCTCACTCAGAAGCACTTGGCACGGGGCCCATGTGTGTCTTGACTGTCTCTGATATAGACATTAGGGGAAGGGAAAGGAGCTAGTGCACCAACTGTTCAGCTGCTGGTATAATATTAGTGTTAAGTGGTCCACATGCTTTTTCTCATCCAATAACCCATCTTCACAGCCAGTAAAATGAAAACCCCAGCACCATATGTACTCTTAGTCTGGTCATTTTGCTTGCTTCAGTGCAAAGGGGTTTTCTTTCCCTGTGGGCTTTAAAGGTGTATTTTTGGTTCTAGTTTTAATTAATTGAAGTTATGCACTCTGCCTAGGGCTGGGGCCAAATGTTACAGAGATCTCTATGGTTGCTTCTAGTTCTTTGTACCCTGGATGCCTGTGTATAATGGAGAGAAGGTGATCCTAGAGGAATCATCTGTTCAGGCCACCATCCAGGACTACCCTCAGAGGCTATCATTTACATTAAAACCTATCTCAATGGTATCTATAGTAGCCCTGTATTTGAGGAACGAGACTGGTATTATCTTTTTGTAACAGAGGTGACATGGACTGAATGTGATGCCCAATTTATATGTTGAAATCTTCACCTTCAATTCCATGGTATTAGGAGGTGGAGCTTTTAGGAGGTGATTAGGTCATCAGGGTGGAGTACTCATAAATGGGATTAGTGCCCTTATAAAAGAGACTCCAGAGAGTTCCCTTGCCCTTTCCACCATGAGACAACACAGCAAGAAGAGAGCTGTGTATGAACCAGAAAGCAGACCCTCTTCAGATAGCAAATCTGCTGGTGTCTTGAACTTAAAGTTCCCAGCCTCCAGAACTGTGAGAAATGCATTTGTGTTGTTTAAGACACCAATTTACGGTATTTTTGTTAAAGTATTCTGACCAGACTAAAACAAGAGGCATCAATAACAGATTCAATGCTACATGGATGCCTGATATTTGGATATTATGGAACCATAGATGGCCCTGTGTTCTCTAGAGTGTGTACTCCCCTAATTGAGAACAAAAATTAGAAACTAAGATGCAGTAAACACAATTACCCTTTCCCTCAAAAGGCCTCACCTTCCTGTACCCACACACTACAGAGCTACATCTCCAACCAAGTTGATGTTTCCATGAGCCCCTTCTTATGCTACTTCATGTATCATGTTATGTCATGCCACGTGATATCATACAGATGAGGAAGAAGGTCAGCAATGGTATCCTGGAAGAATACATGGACGGATCTCAGAAATCCTCAAGTCTTCTGAATTTTTGTGCAAAGTGTTCTGTCTGTATGAATATCTTCATTTTTATTCATGAGGAAAAATTTCCATAGCTTTTATCAATTTCTCAAAGGGTTTTGAAATACAAAGTGGCTAGCAACCAGGAGCCTAAAGGTAATTCAAACCCTCATAAACACATTTGAACATGTCTCAGGTCTTCATTGCTTGGTAGTTTACAACATGGTTTACCAGTCGTCTCTGTCCTCAGGGGTCACAATGCTGAGATCTTTTTTTTTCTGTCTTTCTTTTACTCCACTTGAGTTTCTCTTTCCTCACTTCCTATGCCCCTCTCTAGGCTTTCTGTTTATCTGTGTGCAAACACACCTGCTGCCTCAAATTATCACTCAAAAGAAATGTTGGATTTCTCATTCCAGGAGTATTAATGACAACGGAGCCTGTGTGCTTATCTCGTCTGTGTCCCAAGAACAGGAAACACCTCCAACAAAGCAGGTTTCCTTTTTAAATAAAGCAATCTCACACTTGTCATATTCGTCTCTGACAGAGCGGTTGTCTTCCCCAGCTCGCAGGCCCCTCATCCTCAGGAAGACATTTGACGCCAGGGAGAAGATGCCCGCAGCAGGGGGCAGCCGCTGGAGTCCATGCTTCACACTGGTCCTTTTGTCACCCCGGGTAATTTACAGCAGTTCTCAGAGTACAATAAGTGCAGGATAAAGCCTTTACCAAGTCTCCTCACAAATGTAGACAGAATATTCTCCTGTAATAAACTTCCAAATCCAGGGCACAAAATTATAGTGTATATTGATGGTTTTCTTTTTCCTATTTTTTCTGTAGTCTGAACTTTTGTGCAGTGTCTGTTGGAGGCTAGAGTAGTTGTAGACTTTCAGTATAGACCTTTCTTCATTAGTACAGCAGCACCCACAGGTTGCAAGGCACAGCCACCCCTCCTACCTGGTTAATAATTGAAGAAGCGTTAGCCCTGCATTGAGATACTGCTGTTTAGTTTTCAGGTTCACATCAAATTCTCAGTTGAGCATCACAACAGCACTATCAGGTTGGCAGGGAATGGATGATTAGTGTCATGTTACAAAGACATCTTCACAGAGGTTAAAGTCACCCCATAAGCTAATATCGAAGAAAGACCAAACCCTAAAAGAGAAATTTCCTTTTTTTTAAATCAAATTTTAGGGCTCATGCCAGTTGCCACACTGTGTCTCAGAGTATGAAAATTCAACATTAATGAATCTACAATCACAGTCTGACCAGAAGTCTCTCTAGTTCAATGACAAGAAGGTAGAATCTTTAAGAAGCCCTGGGTGATGTAATTTCAAGGTAGTTATGTCATCATAACAAACATTAGACTCCTGTAATATCTGCCCATTTCTGAAGTCATTAATAGTCAAAATAATTGCAAATGCAATTTTATATTCTCCTTTGTGTATCTCAAATAACACAAAAGGGGACCCAAGCAATACTTCCAATGACCCCATGGACCTCTACCCCAAAAATCCTGGTGTATACAGCTTCTCCAGAGTGGCATCCATGTGGTGCTAACAACACCCCCTGAACTCCCCAGCTGCCATTTAACTCCCCTTACCCTCCTCCTTAAACTCTTACCTTCTTCCTATATTTATTCACTTAGATTTTCTTACTAACTACTCTGACTTCTCTCTCAAATATCAGCCCAAAGGTAACACAGAGGTCAAAAGGAACAGGAACAACACAGAAAAGAATTGTACATTCCTTCAAGTGGCCTGTGTGTTTATCCTGAGTGCCAGTTACATCCCAGGACACAATGAAACAAGGAAAAATATATCTTTATACAATGATTAAAACATTCCAGTTATCCCTTTCCTCCATCCAGAATATTTCTTAATTCTCTATTCCATATTTTATTAAATCATCTGAGTCAGACAACTCTATTTAGATTGTGATGAGAAAGAATTATTTATTGAAATACAAAAGCATTTCTAATTAATCATTTCATTTTTCATGCACACTTGCCTCTTTCTACTTTAATAAAGACAGCAGCACTATTCAGTCCTCTGTACACCAGAGACCTTGGTTACCAGCCTTTCACACTCTTCCAGTTCCTCTGTAAATGGTTGTATGAGAAATCTCAGCTCCTGGGGCAAGGATCCTACTGCCCTGTTAGAGCAAATTTCTGGCTATGAATAAGTTTATTTTTTAATCAAAGTTCATATATTGTTCAGTTTTCCTCAGTTTTTTTTCTGTTCTAGTGTCTTATCCACGATGTCACAGTACACAGCCATCATGTCTCCTTACTTAGGTTCCTTTTGGCTGTGACCATTTCTCAGTCTTTGTGTGTGTGTGTGTGTGTGTGTGTGTGTGTGTGTGTGTGTGTGTGTGTGTGTGTGTGTGTGTGATGGCCTTGACGGTGCATCTATCGAGTCTTTTTTTCTCAATCTTTTTTATTGTGTCAAAATACATATAACATAAAATTTACTATGTTAACCATTTTAAGTATACAGTTTAGTGGGATTAAAGGCAATCATAATGTTTTACAATCATCCTCATGATCCCTCTCCATAACTCTTGTCATGTTGAAATATTGAAACTCAGTACACAGTAACCAATAACTCTAAACAATGATTCCCTTCAACCTCCAGGTGCTGGAAACCACCAATCTACTTTCTGTGTCTATGATTTTGATTATTATAAGTACTTTATGTAAGTGAAACTGATAGATTCATTCTTGAGCTTAAACAGGAAGAGGAAAAGGAAAAATAAACTGATGTTAAGACACATAGAGAAAGGCATCCAGGCATTTAAATCTTGATAGAAAAAACAGGAAGGACCCTTCAAGCCTTGTCCTTGAGGGAAGAGCTGGAAGTTAAGCTGTTATACAAATAGAGTGAGAGAGACCTGAGGGCAAAGAGAAAGAGAGGGACCAAGAACAATAGCTCTTGGTAATTCACAAAAAAAGGAGAAAATCGAAACATACAAAAGATGCTCAATTTCTCTGGTAATTAGAGAAATTTAAATTAGAATCACAGATAATATTATTCAACATCAGAAAATTGACCAAAATACTTCGAAGTTTGACAACTTTGAGTACTAATGGTGTAGAGACATAGAGACATGCATACATTGCTCATAGGAATATAAATTGGTATTACCACTTTAGAAACTATTTGGAGATATTTAATAAAGTTGAAGACCTAGATGCTATACCACCAGTAACTCCATACCAGCATATTTATTCTATAGGCAATCTTGAATTATGTTATAAATAACTAAATGTAAAAATATTCATAGTAACACTTATTGTAACAGGGACAAAAAAAAATGTAAGCCCTTGGAAACTAAATGTCAAATAGGATAGATAAATAAATCCTGTTATAGTCACATAATGAAATACCATATGTTACTGAAGATAAATGAACAGAGCTAGAAAAAATCAACATGAATAAATAAATCTTACAAATCCAGTATTAAGGGGGAAAAAAGCAAATTGCAGAAGAATGTTTTCAATATAATATAATTTATATAAAGTTAAAAAATATGAACATAAATAGTGCATATTCTTTAGGGTACTTACATGGTAGTAACACAAACAAGTGTGAGCACGAGTGTGTGTGTGTGTGAGAGGGAGAGAGAGAGAGATGGTTTTGATGTTTGTCCTCTCTAAACCTCATGTTGAAATGTGATTCCCACTGTTGGAGGTGGGGCCTGACGAAAGGTGTTTGGGCCACAGGGGCAGAGCCCTCATGACTAGCTTAGTGCTCTCCCCTTGGTAATGAATGAGTTCTTGCTCTGTGAGTTCCCACTAGATCTGGTCATTTAAAAAATCCTGGCACCTTTGTCCAACTTCAAACTGTACTACAAGGCTACAGTAACCAAGCAGCATGATACTGATATAAAAAATAGAACGCATAGAACAATGGAACAGAATAGAGAGCCCAGAATAATGCCACACACGTAAAACCATCTGGTCTTGAACAAAATAGACAAAGACAAGCAATAAGAAAAGGACTCCTACTCAATAAATGGTGTTGGGATAACTGGCTAACCGTATGCAGAAGATTGAAACTGGATCCCTTCCTTATACCATATACAAAAGTCAACTCAAAGTGGATTAAAGATTTAAATGTGAAACCTAAAACTATAAAAACTCTGAAATATAACCTAGAAAATACCATTCTGGACACAGGACCTGGCAAAGATTTTATGATAAAAATGCCAAAAATAATTTCAACAAAATCAAAAATTAACAAGTGGGACCTAATTAAACTAAGAGTTTCTGCAAAGCAAAAGAAACTATCAACAAAGTAAACAGACAAACAACAGAATGACAGGAAATAGTTGCAAAATATGCATCAGACAAAGGTCTAACATCCAGAATATATAAGAAACTTAAACTAATTGACAATTAAAAAGTGGAAAACCCTGTTAAAAACTGGACAAAGGGCATGACCACGCACTTTTCAAAAAGAAAACATATGCATGGCCAACAAGCATATGAAAAAAAAGTTTAACATCACTAATCATTAGAAACACAAATGAAACAACAATGTGATATTATATCACATCAATCAGAATGGCTATTATTAAAATGTCAAAAAATAGCATGTTGGTGAGGTTGTGGAAAAAAAGGGAATGCTTACACACTGCTGGCAGGAATGTAAATTAGTTAAGCCATTGTGGAAAGCAGTATGGAGAATTCTCAAAGAACTTAAAACAGAATTACCATTCAACCCAGAAATCCCATTTTTGGGTATATGCCAACAGGAATATACATTTTTCTACCATAAAGACACATGCACTCATATGTTCATTGCAGCACTATTTATAACAGCAAAGACATAGAATCAATCTAAATGCCCACCTGTGTAGACTGGTTTAAAAAAAATGTGATACATGTACACAATGGAATACTATACAGCCACAAAAAAGAATGAGGTCATGTCCTTTGCAGTAACATGGATGGAGGTGGTGGCCATTATCCTAAGCAAACTTACACAGGAACAGAAAAACACACGCCACATGTTCTCACAAGTGGGAGCTAAACGTTGAATACAAATGGACACAAATAAAGGAAGAGACACCTGGGCTTACTTGAAGGTGGAGAGTGGGAGGAGAGTGAGGATCAAAAAACTGCCCATCAGATACTATGCTTATTACCTTGGTGACAAAATAAGCTATACACCAAACCCCCATGACACACAATTTACCTATATAACAAACCTGCACATGTATCCCAGGACCTAAAATAAAAGTTAACAAAACAAAAAACAATATTGTTTAAAAAACTGACAAAAAGAAAAAAAAATCGATCCTGGCACCTCCCCCCACTCTCTCTTGCTCCTATTCCTGCCATGTGACACACCAGCTCACCCTTCACCTCTGACATAATCGTAAGCTTCCTGAGGCCTCACTGGAAGCAAATGCCAGCACCATGCTTTCTGTACGGACTGCAGAAGCATGAGTCAATTAAACTTCACTTTAAAATAAATTTCTCAGTCTCAGTTATTTCTTTATAGTGACTCAAAGGGCCTAACACAGTGTTAACAGTGAATCCATGTGATGAGCACATTTTGGAGAGATGACCTTGAAATAATGCAATTGGTGAGGGTTATACAAGGACCTCAAGTTATACAAGGACCTCAAATAATTTGCTACTCCTTATGCTTAATGTGCTTTGCATAGATGTTGATATTTTTTCTTATAGTTTTATATGTCTAAAATCTTTCATGATTTTTTATTTAAAAAATCCCACGTCTCTGGCTATGTAGATTGAATACAGCTTTACTCCCAGGACTCAGCTGGATTCTTGAACTTGAGAGGGTGGCCCTGCCACTAAAGGGGGAAAATTAAAACAACCACTGCTAGTGGAAGCCAGGTGAGAAACTCTAATAGTTAAGGGGATGTGTTCTATTGGTCTATCAAATATAAATGTAGTGGAACCCAGCTTCAGCTGCTCCCTACTTAAAAGCCAAACTTGAGAGACAAGAGTGTGTAGGAGGAAAAACAGGTTTATTCAGGAGCTGACAACCCAACCAGATGACAGATTGGTGTCACAGAGACTATCTCAAGTTTTTCAGACTGGCTGAAGGGTTTTATGGGAGGAGGAATATAGAGAAACTACATGTGCATCAGTTGACCATGTATAGGTCAGAATGTCTGGTCTTGATGACTATATTGAGCAATGGGCCATCTGGTGACCTAACTGGTGTGAGCTTAATTGCAACTGGAATACAGATTAACTGCTCAGCATTCTTCCCAGGGTGGAATGTTTCACAACCTTGGTTCTATGCTTAGTGTCTCAAGGCTAGTTCCTGGAGTTCTTTAAGCAAAGTACTTAAATTAAGGCTTATTAAAAGCCCAGCATAGGAAGGAGGTAATAAAAGAAAAACAAAGAATAATAGTCTTTCAAGATAAGGTTGTAGTTTCTGTTACAAATTTCCCATTGCAATTTTTTCATTCCATTTTTATGGAAAGTGGGGCATCAATACTAGTTTGGATACTTCTTGCTAGATGGGGGTGTGAATTGGAAATTTTGGAATGAAACCATTTGATCTGGCAGTGAGCTGATGTTTGGGTCCTTTTTTTGGTGTGTGTGTTTCCAGATTTTCAGAAGAACCTGCTCTCCCAGTTTAAAAGGATGCAGGACCACACACATGGGATGAGTGGTCCTGCTGGAAGCAAACTCACGAACAGAAGTTAGTATAGCACCTAGAGTCTTAATATATCTGACAATTGCTAATTTTCTTATCAGTTGGCTGTCCCACCTTGGGAGAAACTTGGAGTGGCCTACTTTATGGTACTTTAAAGGGAAGTCCCTTTGTGTCTGTTTTGGAGGGACCATTTTAATTTACAACAGGGCAACCAGCAACACTTTATCTCAAGTCAAATAAGTTTTTGACATGGTTTAGTAATGCTTTTTTTCCCCTAGAATAAGATTTGTCTTCTTAATTTTTTCTGTTGATTGTGGTCTACAAAATGACAATTTAAAGGTTGCAGGAAGAGACACATCATGGGTTTCATTTTGCATTCCTACAAGCATCATAGTCTTTTTAAAATCAGTGATAGATGGGTGTTAACTATAAGATATGTGGCTTAATATATATAATAATGGTTTGTTCCCCCTTGTCAGCTGTACCCAAGGCTCTTGTGGGGATACGATGACAGATTGGCTAAACATACATATTCAACAGGTTATAGGAGGAGCTATGAATATTCATGAAGATGATACTGACACATGTGTATTGAACAAACACATGTAACATACAACCAATGTTTACTTTGGGGTGTAGATTTAACATTTAAATGTATATAATTAGTCCTACAGATCACAAGATATTTTTTAGGACGCAAATGCATCTAAGTGCATAATCTCGGTAAACTGTCCAGAACTAGTCTGCAATTTGTCTTTTTTATCAAGTGGAAGTTACTGAAATCTGTCTCTTGTATAATTAAGGCTGTAGTTCTGGCTGGTGGAACAGAGGCTGGAGGTCAGTAAGCATCAGGCAGAGCTGCAAGTTGTTTTCATGTTTCTTACCTCAAGGCCAGTGCTTGCTTAGTTGCTAGAGAAAAAGAAAATGCCTGTGGCAGTTAGAATATAGTTTACTTTTTAAATGTAGGGGTGTATGACTTAACCTTTACCTGGCATGGCCTTAGGTCCTGTTTATAATCTGACATCTTATTTCCACAGAGTCTGTTCTGTCAGTTTTATGAGCTCTGTTTTAGCATTCGTGTCAATCTGTTGTTGTTTCTAAACCATAAAACGAAGGGCATACAATGAGGCATGTCTGACCTCCCATCCTGTCATGGTTGGGAATTACACTTTTAAGGTTTTTATTTCTGGGGTTCTGTTGACCAAAAAGGGGTTCATTCAGTCAGTGGAGGACTGAAGATTTTATTTTATTTTTCAAATGTTATTTTATATTTAACATGTACATGTGCACCTTTTTTACATGGGTATATTGTATAATGCTGCAGTATGCAGTATGGATGTCATCACCCAGGTAGTGAGCACAGTGCTCAACAGGTAGTTTTCAACCCTCGCCTCCTTTCCTTTCTTCCCGATCTAGCAACTCCCCATGTCTCTTGTTCCCGTCTTAGTCCATGCATACTCAGTGTATTAGTCAGGGTTCTCTAGAGGGACAGAACTAATGGAATATATATCAAGAAGAGTTTTTTAAGCATTAACTCACATGATCATAAAGTCCCACACTAGGTCATCTGCAGGCTGAGGAGCAAGGAGAGCCAGTCCAATTTCTAAAACTGAAGTAGTTGGAGTTCTATGTTTCAGGGCAGGCAACATCCAGCAAGGGAAAAAAATGTAGGCTGGGAGGCCAGGCCAGTTTCTCCTTTCACATTTTTCTGCCTGCTTATGTTCTAGCCATGCTGGCAGCTGATTAGATGGTGCCCACCCACATTAAGGATGGGTCTGCCTTTCCCAGCCACTGACTCAAATGTTAATCTCCTTTGGCAGTGTCCTCACAGACACACTCAGAATACTTTGTATCCTTCAGTCTAATCAAGTTGACAGTATTAACCATCACAAGTCCACAATTTGTCAAGTTGAACCCATATACAACTCCTGAGATCATCATAATCTTCAAATAAAGATGATAATAAGGTTATAATTATGCCTAACATACTACCCATTCTGTATTCCCTTTGCCTTCAGCAAGCACTTCAGCAGGTTGTGGTTATTTTCCCGATGGAGTGACCCAAACCTTCGTTCTTGAAGGGTCTGGGACATTTGTAGTCCTGTCTGGAATGGGCTGTGGTAGTTTCCCATTGACGTTAATCACAGGGTACGATAATGCTAAGAGATGCCCTAATGGGTCTCCTGTATTCCATGCATATTCTTCCTTACCTCCATTGTGGAACAGTAGACTGATTTTATCCTGATAGACCAGATCAATTACCGCAGCCAACCCTGTAACTCCCTTCTTAGCCTGTAGACTTAGAGATAGGAGGAGCCTAAAGTGTTCAGGTGGCAATCTTAACTTCCTATAATGGAATTCTTATTTTTTCTCCTGGTGGCAGCGTTCCTCCCTCTGGGACTAAGACCTCTAGGCCAGCAGAACATAAGGTCACAGGAACAGGAAGCAAAAATTTTGCTAGTGAACGACTAGGGGTGATAGTGAGTGGTGCCACTTCTACTTCCACCCCTTGATTCCTGGACCTGTGAATCCTGGCTATGGGAGAAACAGTACCATATATTGGATGCTGATTCATGGCATACATGGCCTTCTGGAGAACTTTGTCTCAATCCTGCAAAGTATTGTCACCTAGTTGGCATTGTAAATGAGACTTCAAAAGGCTTCCCCATCATTCTATCAGTTCAACTGCTTCAGGATGATGGGGAACATGGTAAGAACAGTGAATTCCATGAGCATGAGCCCACTGCCACACTTCTTTAGCCATAAAGTGAGTGCCTCGGTCACAGGCACTGCTGGGTGGAATAGAATGATGGTGGATAAAGCATTCTGTGAGTCCACGGATGGTAGTCTTGGCAGAAGCATTATATGCAGGATAGGCAAACCCATAACTGGAGTAATTATTCCAGTGAGGACAACATCTGCCTGTCTCCAGGTGTCTGGCTGATCATCCCAAGGAATGGTGCAATATTCAGGGCTCAGTGTTGGTCTCTGCTGCTGGCAAGTTGAGCATTCAGCAGTAGCCATAGCAAGGTCAGCCTTGGTGAGTGGAAGTCCATGTTGCTGATCCCATGCATAACCTCCATTCCTGCCACCATGGCCACTTTGTTCATGAGCCCGCTGGGTGATGACAGGAGTGGCTGGGAAAGAGGCTGAGTGGTGTCCACAGAATGGGCCATCCTATTCACTTGATTATTAAACTTCTCCTCCGCTGAAGTCACCCATTTGTGAGCACTCACATGGGATAGAAATATCACCACAGTTTTTGACTACTCAGAGAGGTTCATCCACACACCTTTTCCCCAGATTTCTTTGCCACCAATTTTCCAATCATGCTTCTTCCAAATCCCTGACCATCCAGCCAAACCACTGGCTACAGTCCATGAATCAGTATATAATAGCACATTTGGCCATTTTTCCTTCCATGCAAACTGTACAACCAGGTGCACTGCTCAAAGTTCTGCCCACTGGGAAAATTTCCGTTCACTGCTGTCCTTTAGGGATGTTCTAGAAAGGGGCTGTAGTGCTGCAGCTCTCCACTTTTGGGTGGTACTTACATATTGTGCAGAATCAACTGTGAACCTCAGTCCCTAGTCTTCTCCACCTTTGTCAACTAATCTACCTTTCTCTACCTTTGTCAACAAATCATAGGGAACTCCCCATGAGGCCATCGAAGCAGGCTGGGCAAGAGAAGGCAGGGTGGCATGGGGGAAGATCATGGGCATTTGAGCCACTTCCTTATGTAACTTACTTGTGCCTGCAGGATCTGCTTGAGATTGATCACATATATACCACTTCCATTTGATGACGGAATGCTGCTGTGCATGATCCACTTTATGGATAGATGGGTCAGAAAGCACCCAGTTCATGATAGACAGTTCAGGTTGCATGGTGATTTGATGATCCATAGTCAAACGTTCAGTTTTCACCAAAGCCTAGTAACATGCCAAGACCTATCTATCAAAAAGAGAGGAGTTATCTCCAGAAGATGCCAGGGCCTTGCTCCAAAATCTGAGAGTTCTCTGCTGTGCTTCACCTATGAGAGCCTGTCAGAGGCTCCAAACAGCATTCCTGTCTGCCACAGACAGGTCAAGCACCATTGGATCTGCTGGGTCATATGGCCCAAGTGGTAGAGCAGCTTGCACAGCTGCCTGGACCTGTTGTAGAGCCTTCTCCTGTTCTGGACCCCACCCAAAACTGGCAGCTGTTTGAGTCACCGGATAAATGGGCCAGAGTATCACACCCAAATGAGGAATGTGTTGCCTCCAAAATCCAAAGAGGTCCACTAGGCATTGTGCCTCTTTCTTGGTGGTAAAAGGGGCCAAATGTAGCAACTTACCCTCCACCTTAGAAGGAATATCTTGACAGGCCCCACACCACTGGATCTCTAGAAATTTTACTGAGGTAGAGGTCCCTGAATTTTAGTTGGATTTGGTTCCCATCCTCTGCCATGCAAATATCTCACCAATAAGTCCAGTGTATTTGCTACCTCTTGCTCGCTGGATCCAATCAGCATAATGCCATTAATGTAATGGATCAGTGTAATATCTTGTGGAAACAAAAGCAATCAAGTTCTCTCCAAGTAAGACTATGACACAAAACCAGAGAGTTGATGTACCCTTGAGGTAGGAGAGTAAACGTATATTGCTGGCCTTGCCGGCTGAAGGCAAATTGCTTCTGCCTTATGGACAGGAATAGAACAAAAGGCATTTGCCAAGTTAATGGCTGCATACCAGGTACCAGGAGATACATTAATTTGCTCAAGCAATGAAACTACATCTCATACAGCAGTTGCAATTGGAGACACCACTTGGTTAAGCTTATGATATCCATAGTCACTTATGATACCATAAGTCATAAGCTTATGATAATCCACAGTCATTCTCCAAGAAGCATCTTCTGCACAGACCCAAAGGGAGATCTGAACAGTGATGTGGTGGGAATCACCACCCCTGCAACTTTCAAGTCCTTGATAGTGGCACTAATGTCTGCAATCCCTCCAGGGATGCAATATTGTTTTCGATTTACTATTTTTCTATGTGGAGGCAGCGCTAATGGCTTCCACTTGGCCTTTCCCACCGTAATAGCTCTCACCCTACCAGTCAGGGAGCCAATGTGGGGGTTCTGCCAGCCACTAAATATGTTCAGTTTCCACCAAAGCCAATTATACATTATGGGGGGAAATGACCACAGGATGAGTCTGGGGACTCCCTGGATCCACTATAAGTTGGATCTCAGTTAAAACTCCATTAATTCCCTGACCTCCATAAGCCCTTGCTTTAACTGTGTGATCAAAATGATGTTTTGGGTCCCCTGGAATCAACGTCAGCTCAGAGCTGGTTTCTAGTAGTTTCTGAAATGTCTGATCATTTCCTTTTCCCTAATGCACAGTTACCCTGGTTAAAGGCCAGAGGTCTCCTTGGGGAAAGATGGGAGAAAGATTCACTGCATAAATTTTCTGTAGTGTAGTGAGGTCCTTTCTCAAGGGGACCTGGCCTCCCCTTCATTCAAGAAGTTCTGAGATTATAAACGCTTAAGTCTGGAAATTGATTAAGGGGCCAGGATTCTCTATTTTTATAATTCATATTAGTGTGTTGTGAATTCGAACTAGAAGTTTTCTGCTTGTATAAATTAAGTAAGAATGCAATAGGTTTGCTATCAATTTCACTTCTAGGAACACCATGACTAGCTAATGCAGGATTTCAACATGAGTCAGACTATTCAGAATGCTGCTTTGCCTCTGCTGTCCATTATGGGTAGCTGAGCTCACCTTGCCTTTGATAGTTGAGTGCTGCCACCTTGGGATCCAATTATTCCCAAGAGATATTCCTTGGGATCTAATTATTCCCATTGTATTTACATTCTATAGTTGAATGACTGTGGTTCCTACTGTTCAATCTGACATACAAAAAAAAAAATAAAAAAATAACAATTACAAGGCTCTTCGAAGATGCAGGTGTGACCCTCACAAATCTATTTCACAAGGCATTGGTCAAGGGTATATCTTCTGGACCCTCCAAGCTGGGATGAGTAGATCTAAAGTGATTAATTCACTCCACCATCATCCCAGTCTCCCTAAGCCTTTGGGTCCCTTCCTTTACATTAAACCAAGGGAGATCAGGTATTTCCAGTTCACTCACAGTGGGCTCTTTTAATCCACATTTCAGCTAACCATGAAAATACACTATTAGAGCCTTTTTTAACTCCAAGTTGCAACATCAAATGTAAAGTCTCTGCTTAGTGAGCCCAAATCAATAAATTCAGCCTGATCCAACTCTGTGTTTCTTTCACCATTGTTTCACATCATTAATATCCATTCCCATGCCTGTTCTCCAGATTTATGTTTATATAAATTAGAAAACTCAAACAGTTCTTTTCGAGTGTAGGGTACCTCCTCATGGGTCACACTCTCAACCTCCCCTCCAGGGGCCCCAGGACTTAAGTCTAGTTTTAGGTCTACAAGCAAACAGGGGTGGTGCAGGTGGCTCCTGAGGAGAGTCAACATTATCTTGCCTTGGAAAAGGGAAGGCCATCACCATTGCCTCAGGCAGCACAGGTTTATCTTTTCAGACAAAGGTGAAAAGGCTGATGGCAGCATGGGTTGGGGAGGGGTTGTCACCACTACTGGGGTGGGGAAGCTGTTTCTTCTGGCAAAAAAGCTTCATCAGAGTTTGCAAACTTAGTTTCCTCAGCTTCATCAGGGTCTTCCCACACATCTCCATTCCAAGTTGCAGGGTCCCATTCTTTTCTAATCAATGCTCTCACTTTAACAGTAGATATCTGGCAAGGCTGTGCACGCACCTTTCATTGCAGGTCAGCCACTCACATGATAAGAGCTTGTGTCTGTTTTTCCACAATTTCATCTCTTTCTCTACAGGAGATAAGACTCTCACTCAGGGTAATCTAATCAGATTTGAGTCTCCATATCTGCTTCCGAAGTTAGGAGATAGAATCCCTGAGTTCATCATTTTCTTTCATCCCTTTGTCTGGGGAACTTAGGAGCAACGAACCAGCTTCATTATGTTCCTTGGTTCTCCACATATAGTCGGAGGTATTACGTATAGAGTTACTAAACTTCTTACCTCTCATAAGCAACAATTCAGGAGTGTCAAAGCCATTTATTTTGCATAACTCTCTAAATAGTTCACACCAAGGACTATCAGTGTTCTCCATACTATTAGAAGTAGAGTTCTTAGCATTTTGGGTTCTAATCATATTACACAGCCAACTCCAGAAACCCCAAAACCAATGAAGGAACTCCATCCTTAATGTTCTGTTTCTCTAGAACCTCTCCTGATACCAAAATTTGTATTAGTCAAGATTCTCTAGAGAAACAAAACTAATAAAAACTATATATAGGAGAGTTTATTATTAACTCCCATGATCACAAGGTCCCACAACAGTCTGTCTACAGGCTGAGGAGCAAGAAGAGTTAGTCAAAGCTCCTAAACTGAAGCACTTGAAGTCTGATGTTTGAGGGCAGGAAGCACCCAGCACAAGAGAAAGATATGGGCTGATAGGATACACCAGTTTCTCCTTTCACATTTTTCTGCCTGCTTATATTCTAGTCATGCTGGCAGCTGGTTAGATGGTGCCCACCCAGATTATGGGTGGATCTGCCTTTTCCAGCCACTGACTCAAATGTTAATCTCCTTAGGCAACACCCTCACAGACATACCCAAGATCAATATTTTGTATCTTTTAATCCAATCAAGTTAACACTGAGTATTAACCATCACATTTAGTGTTTGGCTCCCACTTATAAGTGAGAACATTTAATATTTGGTTTTCTGTTCCCGTATTAAGTCATTTAGAATAATGTCCTATAGCTGCATCCATGCTGCAAAGGACATAACTTTGTTTCTTTTTACAGCTGTATAGTATTCCAAGGTGTATATGTACCACATTTCTTTATCCAATCCACCACTGATAGGCACCTAGGTTGATTTCATGTCTTTTTATTGTGAATAATGCCACGATGAACATACCAATGCATGTCTTTTTGGTGGAACAATTTATTTTCCTTGGGGTATACAGCCCGTAATGAGATTGCTGGTTTGAATGGTAACTCTGCTTTAAGTTCTTTGAGAAACCTCCAAACTACTTTCCACAGTGACTGAACTAATTTACATTCCAGCTAACAATATATGTGTTCACTTTTCTCTGCAGCTTTGGCAGCATCTGTTATTTCTTGACTTTTTAATAATAGCCATTTTGACTGGTGTGAGATCGTATCTCACTGTGGTGTTTGCATAACTCTCTAAACAGTTCACACCAAGCTTCGCAGCAAGGACAGTTCACATTATCATTTATCTGATGAATTTATCTGATTAGTAATGATAAGCATCGTTTCATATGTTTGTTGGCCACATATATGTCTTCTTTTGAGAAGTGTCTCTTCATGTCCTCTGACCATTTTTAAGGGATTTTTTTTCTTGTAAATTTCTTTAAGTTTCTTATAGATTCTGGATATTAGATCTTTGATGGATGCATAGTTTGCAAATAGTTTCTCTTATTCTGTACTTTTTGATTATACTTTTCTTTTGTCAACAAATGGCCAAGATTTTATTTTGTCCTATACTGATGTGAGAGTGGGGTGACTACCTTCCCCTGACCTATCACATTCTTCAGTGGGACTTCTATGGCCAAGGGACTTAGAGTTTAAGACTTATAGCCAGTTAATTACTCTAAGTCAAATGGGAACAGAGGCAAACATTAATTCTTGGAACCCTTTTAAGTAACATAAGAGTCAAAAAACAACAGCCAAAAAAGAAAGGTTGAAAATGGACTTGTCTATAAGTTCTATGTGTTGAGCCATCAGCTGTTTGGGCATCTGTGTACCAGTTTTGATTTGGAAGGTCTAAATTAATTTTATCTTTCGAAACTGTCCCTTATCCTCTCATGTGCCCACTTCTTCCACAATAGTCCCTGGGCCTGGAGGGATTGAATACTTTCAAATTTTGGAGGTAAAACAAAACCTGAAGAAAGAATTAGCAGCATTTCAAACAAAAAAATGTTTTAAGCCCTGCCTGGTTCTAAGAATGACAGAAAGAGGAAGCTCATAGGTAGCTAAACATTCAAATTGTCTAGTATCAAGGATTCAGATGCAGGCAAAATTATTAGATGAGTTTTAATGTCTTTTATTACAGGTCGTTCCTATGTTTCATGAAAGCAATTTACTTTGATTGTTGCCTTTTTCCACATCTGGAAACAAGGCTTTGGTTACAGTTTGGTGTCAGATACTGGCATCACATTCAAGTTTTAGCAGCAGATGGTGCCTTTTTAGATGACATGTATATCAAGGTGTCAAAACTCTGTAACTTAATATCACAGCATTAGTTAATATAACCTTGTAAGGACCTTTTCAAGGGGCTGAAGTTGGTGATACTGAAGTCAAAGATCTATCTGGAAGTTGTAAAACAATTCTGTAACCCTGAAGTGATTAATTTTTATGGCTTTGATAAGTCCCCAGTAATAAGGCTAGATCAGAAATTTAGTTTAGAATTTTTATTTTGAGGATGTTTATCATGGAGATTAAAAGGCCCAAAACATTTGATCAAATCACATGTTATTAGAAAATTATAGTCATTCATTTAACCAATAGTGATAATTTTAAAACCTCAAATGCAAAACAGAAAGTTACATGGATGTAAGAATCTTAATCTTTTTAAAGCTCAGTTTTACTAAGTAATCAAAAATTGAATAAAGACAACATGGAAATTTTCTTGATAAAATGTAAAATCATGTTTCTTAAGTCAGTTACCAAAAAAGGCAAGAAAAAACCTTCTGCAGTATGATCGCTTCTCCTTATGGGAAGCCTATTTAGATAACCTGGAAGTCAAACCTGATGAAAAAAAAATGTACTTGAATTTAATCAGATACAAGAAGAGTGCGTTCAGTGTTATAGCAGGGGAATACACAACTCTTAGTAACAGCATGAGACGTTTAAAAATTAGACATATCAGGAAAAGCCAAAAATACAGAATCAAGTTATACTAGAGGAAAATATTGCTATTCTAGACTTTTATGATAAAACCATTTAGCATCGGGCCATAATAATAGTTAGAACTGGAGGGGAAAAAAAGTACAGGAGTTGATGAAAAAGTTGGAGAGAGTTTTTTTTTCCTCAGGCATCCTCTAGGAGAGAAAAAGTTGAAAGCAGTGAGACATAGCAAAAATTGACCTTTTGAGATATGAATCTGAAAAGTTTTCAAAAGAAACAGGTTATAGAATTAGAAATTAAAACTTCTTGAGTTTCATTAACAATAAATCAATGCCTTAAGAAACCCTTGTTTTAGCATAGGGGACCAATCTTAGAA
Organism: Cheracebus regulus; assembly: GCA_963574635.1. Lineage (NCBI taxonomy): Eukaryota > Metazoa > Chordata > Mammalia > Primates > Pitheciidae > Cheracebus > Cheracebus regulus. The sequence continues at coordinate 103,541 of CAUYQU010044365.1, forward strand.
AGACTATTATAATTAATTATCTTTTCGTTACAGCCAAGTTAATCACATACAAAATTATTTAAATAAAATTATCTTTCACAAACCTTATCCTGACATATTCAGACTATCTGCAACATTCTTGAACTTTCTTATTGCCATACACTTACCTCTTTTCTAAATAACCAGTCACTTTATTTTAGGACAAAAATTTAACATATAAGATTCTTTCTCATACAATTTTTTTAAAAATAACCTTCTTTACCAAAACTACATCTTAATATAAGTAATTTTCTTCACATCTCTTTTTTACTTACTGTTTATCTTTTACCTTCCTTCACACATAACTTCAAAATCACATCCAAGTTATATAAAGTAATTCTTTACCAATAAGAATAGAACTTACAGAATTATACGCTAACTGGAATTCTTATTCTTTGTAACTTTAAATTTTAGTGAAAACCTAGGGAGCAAGAAATTCTAAACTATCTATCAAATGTTTCAGATGTTTGCATTTTATAGATGAAACAACTCCATAATTTTTATAAATATATTTTGCCATTGCATAACTGTCTTAACTGGAAATGACCCAGATATCTGATGAGCACCTATTTTTCAATTTAAAATAATTTAAAATTTTTAATTACATAAAAAGTTCACCAATAAGTATTTATCTCATTTCCATGTACCCCAATTCTTTCATTTTTAACAGTTTATCAAGATTATTTCTGCAAATTGAGATATTAGACAAAACTAGTCATCATTTAAAGTAATTTCCCTAGTAACCATTTTTAAAGTCTGTGGACATCAAGGGTTCACCTAAGTAAAAACCTTAAAGTTAAATATGGGGACACTTTGACAATAATTCAGAAGATTCAGCTGTTTTGACTGAACCAACAGTCTTAAATTACTATTATTTTAAAGAAAAAAACCACACAAAGATTATTATGTTTTTAGCTGGGTTTATAGCTTTACAATGTTTGTGTCAAACCCTGATATCTTAAAATATCTAGCAGAGGCAAACATAAAACTTATCTAATCAGTAAACTCAGACAAAAATGTATGCCAACAATTCTAAAGATATTTCTATTTTTATTTTACTAATAATTTTAAATCAAGTTTATTTATTATAGATTACTAAATTCATATGAACTTAAGTATTTGAACTTAATTTATGAGTACTCATTTACTTATAAGCTAATTTGGTAGTATGCTACACACAATACATAACATAATATGTACACAAAACACATCTAAACATGTATACACACACCCCCAAACAAAAATTCAATAGCTTTTACCTTAGAACTCTATGCGTGAGATAGCATCACAAACTCACCAGTCTATAAAAGATAGCTGGATTCAATTATATCTCTGACAAAACTGGAACCTGTTTGCTTGGCTAAATTTTGTTTGCCCCAATAGGTAATCCTATTGTTTTGGCCTGAGTTGTGGGCCAAAATTTGGAGCAAAGTAGTTTTCATGGCAGTATAATTAAAAACAAAAACAAAAAACACCTCTTTAACTCTTTTTTCTTCCCTTCAGTTTCAAATGAATTTCCAGTGTTTACATTTTAGGTAGAATTGGCAGAACTGCATAAGAAAAACAAAATTTCCAAATAACTTTGATTACTAGTACCATAAACAGTTTATCTCAACACCAGTAGTTTAATAATAGCAGATTCAAAGCATGCAGAAAAAGAAAGCGAGAAATAGCTTTAGATGACTCTACTTAGCTTTACAATTGCAAGTTAACCATTTGAGGTCTGAATTTTCCTTACTGTAATTTACACTTATTATTAAAATGTGCACAATAAACAGACCATAATATGTAACCATCTGGCAGTTCCAGAAAATCTGGCATGCCTTTGAACTTCTCCAGGGCCCACAAAGACAATTGACAAATGCAAATGGGCCAGCTCTCAAATTACATAAAAGTCCAACAACTATTTGGCTTTCTAAAAGGGCACCACAACCAAAAACAAACACACAGTGGTTTACTCTGATGGAAAGCCTAAATGTAGGGAAAAAGAGTTCCCAGTTGTACATAGCAAAATGACTTACTCCATCTTGAAGCCCATCAACTCCCCAGATACCGCTTTTTCTTGCATCAACTAAGTATTGGAGGCAGCTGATGCTACATAGTGAAGAGGAGGGAAAATCCCTGAGACAGTTCTTGGCAGCTGGTGGAACATCCCTGGAATCCCAGCCATGAGGTCAGCTAGTCATGAGCAGCTGGCACTCACAAGCAATTATTGCTCTTCCTATAGTGTGAATGGATAAGCCCTGATGCAATGCTGCAGTCAATTGCTCTGACTGTTGTAAAGCAGGCAGGCTAGACCACATAGGGAACACAGGCCCATGTTGGTTACCAGAAACTGTAATCAAACCCAGGCTCAGCTGCTTGCTGCTTGCAAGCCAAACTCGAGAAACAAGAGTTAGTAAGAGGAAAAGCAGGTTTATTCAAGAGCCAGCAATCTGAAGGGATGGATGGCAGTGTCACAAAGACCATCTCAAGGTTTTCAGGCTGGGCAAAAGGATTTTATGCGAGGGCAATGTGGAGAAACTATGTGCAAGGGTCAACTACATGCAGGTCAGTATATCTGGTCTCAATGAGTATCTTAAGCAAATGGCAATCTGCTGGTCTGGGGATGTCAGCTTGATTGCAGCAGAGACACAGATTAACTTATCAGCATTCTTCCTAGGATGGAATAGCCTTGAATCTATGCTTAGTTTGTCGAGACCAACTTCTGAAGTTATTTAAGCAAAGCACGTGGATCGAGTCATTATAAGCATTATTCAAAAGCTCAGCATAGAAAGGAGAAGAAAAAAAAACAAAGAAGAGTAATTGTTTTTCAAGACCGGGTGGTAGTTTCTGTTACATAAGGTCAGCAATTCCTCCTAACAGAGTGAGGAAATCGTAATAGTAAAAGGAAAAGAAGACAAAGCACTCTGTGATTTAATGCCATTTCTGGAAGCTCTTCAACTCTCTTATAAAAGAGGGAGTCGTTCTAACATAGAAACGAGTTTTCTGTGCAGGTGTTTGGGTTCAGTTTGCCACTTAGGCCCTGGTGACGGGGCTCAAACCTAGAAAACAGTGTTTGATTCTCCTGGCTGAAAGGTCCAGCTCTCCTTGTCAAGGGAATGGGGAGTAGGAAGGGTGGGGGCACCAGTCTCCAGATGAGCAACTTAGGAGTATGCATTTCTCCACTGCTGCCCCTGCTAAAGAGAATTGCTAACTGCTTTCTGGGACATTATTTGTCCTGAAACACAAATCATGTCCTGAGAGCCCAGGACATGATTCTTTTATACTGAACAAGGTGTTCTGCCAGGTGTGAGGTTCTCACCTGGGAAAGAGGTACTACATCTACAACAAAAATAAAAGCTGGATGAAGAACATACATAGGGAATTAGGTCAGGGAAGAGGGTGAAGTAAGAGAGGTGGGGTATGGTGGGGGAATCCATACAGCTGAAGACACCCATCTGGCTGGTGAAACACATAGAGAAAAACGTGATCATCAAGATGCACACATGGAAATGAAGGCAGCAAATCATGGAAGGCCATGCATGGCCATGGAAGGCCCAAGATAAGGAATCTGAACTTTGTCTTATGTGCAGTACTGGGTGTAGGAGCCTGCAAGCTGTGATTAACAGGCACTGTGATAAGCCAGAACTTAGAAAGATCTCTCTCTGCTGCATCTTTTGTGTCTTTTCCTGTGCAATTCATTTCCTCTTAATTTGCCTTTACACACCTCATTAGACATAACTATGGAGCAAGTGAGCAAACCCTAGGAGTCTGCAGAGACAGCAGTCACTTAACACCCAGCCTGCAGGTTGAGGAAGTAGCTATCAGGAAAGAAAGCAAATTCACTTTCCTACAGAGGGACACATCCATCTCTGCAGCCAATAAGTTGGATACAGGTGGGAAAAATGACTTCCAACCATAGGGGGTGTTGTTCTGCAATGAAATGAACCACCATGTCATTGGAGGTTTTCCAATCCTGGCTAATTTTCTAAATTCTCTAAAGGGTGTGGAAGATGCCGAGTGAAGAAGCAACCTAATCTTCTGTTTTCTTATGCATTCAAAGAAGTGAGCACCTTCTAGCAGTTGAGACTTTATGTCTGCCATGCCAATTTATGCCATTGTATCCTGGAGAGAGCATTCCTTCCCAGTGATGATGGAGGAACCCAGGAGGGAAAGAAAACACAAAAACTGATCCTCTAAGTATTTAAACCAACATCTTGATATAAATTTCTTAAGGAGATATTGAATATCTTCTTGCCTCATCTTTGGTTAGAAATAGGAATAGAATTTCTGTTAGTTTGGGGTTTTAGGGGTGATAATAGCAAAATGACCTTCAAATTCTTAACTATAAGCTTTAACTGGGTTTGCCTGATTGCTGGTTTTGAATGAACCTTACAATCAAGGACCACTGTGACACAGAAGAGTAGAAGTTTGGCACAGACTACATGGGTTTGCTGTGTGGTTCTTTCATTTTCTAATTCTGTAATCCTGCACAAACCATTTAACATACTTATGACTCAGTTTACTTATCTGTGAATGGAGAAAGTAATAATGTCTCCCTCTTTAGGACTGGAGTGAGCCAATACATGTAAAGCACTGAGTATTTAGTAAGTATCCCCAAACACATCTATTATCCAAACCATTAGTGATCTGTGTGTGTGTTTGTGTGTATGTTCAGAGTGAGAAAGACAAATGACTCCATTTCATACCACAAAGAAGACTATTTAATAACACCTGCTAGCAGACATAGCTGTTCTGTCTCAAATTGTCCTGTGGATATTGGTGTTTGCTGGTCTAGCTATTGAAACTTCCATCCTTGCAAACTCTAATTCTCATGCAGCTTTGAGCCTTCATGCTACTGAGGTCACTCTTCCTCTTCACCACTTTCTTATTTCAGTAAACTGAGCTCTGTCCTAGCTCCCTCAACCCATAGAACCCATATTCACAGCTTCCATCAACTTCCATAGACAGAGGAAAGTAAAATAACACATTTTTGTCTTGTTTTCATTTTTTTAAATTATACTAGTAAGCTGTTAAAATTTGGACGTAGCCTAACTGCCTTTTTTAACATTTTGCTTTCAACCACCTGTCACCTATTTAATTTTAAGCACTTATTGTTTACCATTATTTGATTTTTAGTAATTTAGCTTTTAAAAAACATTATTGTCATTATCTCACCATTATCTCATTTTCTTTGTGATTTAATATTTTGACATTTTACAGCACTTCACTATACTATTGACTTTTCAAACATGTTTTATTTGTCTTGTGCATGTTTCCTTTTATTTCCTCTAGTGAAAGTATTGATTATTACCTGAGTCACGGCTTCTAGAATTAGCACAGGAGCAAACAGGAATTTTTGTTGTTCTTCCAGGTTTGTTTTTAATTTTTTCTCTCTTAAATGCATTTTTGGCATTTTGGGTTTGTTTGTTTGTTTGTTAGAGTAACTGTGAAACAGAAATAAAGTGTAAAAGTTGAATTTCTCCTTATTCATTATCAGTATGAAAAGCAAATAGCTAGCATGTTTATTATATAAGCCTGTGAACTCTGGGCATTTTGGAATCCTGTTTACTTTTAGTTAACTATGAATCAACATAAATGTAATTCTCAACATCTTTTTATACATGTATTTTAAGTTTAATCATTCTCCTTCATGTGCTTTCATAATTTTAGTACTTTACAGCATGTTTTTCATCCATATATTTATTTAATCTAATTTTCTCTTTACATTTGTCAGTAACTTCTAAAACTTTTTACACAAACTTAATTTTCACTTTGTATAAATATTTAATGTTATTTTTATATAAATATTTCTCCCTTTATTTCTGTTTTGGCTTAACTCTTTTATTCTTTTAAATCTTTAAGTCTTTAGATTTAGTCTGGTTTTGTCTTATTCTTTTTCTATTTCAAATTTTAATGCATATTTACTTATATCTGGCTTTGCATGCTATTTTTACATTATATATTTATGCATCTACATCATCTTATTCATTTATATATCAGTAGCTTGAAAGAGATTATTTAAAATTCCTACATACCTAAAATAACATTTTATATATAGTATGTGTTTTATATATTTGTATATATATATATATAAATGTAGTAGAAATGTCTATTTTATGTATTTATGAAATATATGCTAAAATATATTGGCTCTTCACTCATTCCCCCTGACCGTACAAAATCTATGCTAATGTGTTTACTTTTAATTTTACACCTTAGAGTATTTATTGCATTTTAAAAAAATTTTATTTTTTTGAGATGGAGTCTCACTCTGTTGCCCAAGCTGGAATGCAGTGGCATGATCTTGACCCAGTGCAAGCTCTGCTTCCCAGGTTCAAGTGATTCTCCTGCCTCAGCCCCCTGAGTAGCTGGGATTACATGCACATGCCACCACACTGGATAGCTTTTGTATTGCTGGTAGAGACGGGGTTTGACCATGTTAGCCAACTGGTCTCAAACTCCTGACCTCAAGTCCTCAGCCTCCCAAAATGCTTGGATTATAGACGTGAGCCACTGCACCCAGCCTACTGAATTATTTTAAATTTACACTTAATTTTATCTTTGATTATATTTTACATCTGCATATGTTTCTTAAGAGGATCTAAGTATGACATATATTGGTATTCTTATAATACAAGTTGTATAAAGATAAGAGTAATATATGGGCTATGAACTATCTGCTCAGATAAACTCTGTTGACATATACTCATGCATTGCATATAATATCACAACAAATAGTAGAGAAAATTAGAGAATGAAAACTAATGCTGTCCTTCATCTATCTCCTTCCCTCTTGCAAGAGCCTAACACCCGTATATCCCCTAAAACCATGTTAATATTGGTTTTATATCATTCTAGATGCCTTTTTGCACAAATGAAAATATAAAGACAAAGAGAATTTATTTACTTGAGTTTAATAGGGAAAAATTATGCTTATGTGCAACCAAAGGGCTCACCAAACTTCAAATAAATATTTCTTCTCTAAAAAGACATTATTTTATAAAAGCTCCCTTTTTTGTTTAAGAAGTGATGTGAACAAAAATGAAGAAGCTGAAATCATTGCTGTTTGTTAAGATCATGTTTAAATTTGGGATAATAGCATTTGTTTTCCTTCTGTGAAAGTTAGAGAAATTAGTCTTTGTATACTTTTCCCAAGGTTTCTCCCAAGTTCTATGCCTTATATTATTAGTTTTATTTTGTAATGGCTTATAACCCTTACTTCTCTTCAATGACTTTTATTCTCATAGATAGCTAACCCTGGACTCATATTGTGTTTGAGTCAATTCTTCATGTGCTTTTTAAGGCTACAGTTCCTTAGTTTCTTTGCTTTTATTTCTCTACAAATTGACTGGGATCCAAGCTTTTGTCTTGATTTATTTTGCTTAAAAAAGTCTCTAACATTTTATTTATTACTAAAAGATTTATTTGTTATAAAATATTTTATTTGTTACTAATAGCTTCTTTTTTCATTTCTAACTTCTTAATTGATTAAATGACACATTGAAAGAGTTGATAGCAATAGGAATAGGTGTGAGAATTTATCATGCCCTTAGAAAAACTGAACACAATTGTTTCCTTCCTGTGAGCTGTTACACCATGGCTATATTCCTGCAATTTGTGACAATAAATGGTTTGATCATACTGTGAGGCAAAACTTAACTCCAAAATTAAAAATTTTTTTCTGGAAAAGCATATGTCATGGATTGAATCAAGTACTAGAGCATTAGTATGTTTCCCAAAATTTCGTATGTCTGCATCTGTATCTATCCTCCATTATTCCTCCCTTCAGTTGTGAGAGCCATGGAGAACTAATTAAGCCTGGGATCATCCTGCAAAGGACATACAGAATGAAGATAGTCACATTTGAAGATCATTATCTTCAAAAAAAGCAAAATCCTGTTAGGTAGAAACTGTCTGCTTAAAATATAATGTAGCTCTACAAATTGGACACAAGCTTATCCCTGACTTTTTGTCTTAGTGTCAAAATAAGCATCAGCTGTTTACAGGAATGAAAAATTTTTGATGAAAGAATGATGGATTCCATTTGCCCACATTCCAAAGGAAAAATTTGATTATATTTTGTCTCACAGTGTAGTTTATTTAAAGTAAGTTTTATAGCAAATGAATAAAACAGAACTCCATTTGATTAACTGGCTTCTATTATGGGAAAAGTATTATACTACATTCTTGAAAGTTAATCATCACCACTAAATTATACAATTTTATTACATATATGTGTTACATTGTTTTGAAATATAAAGAATATTTAAGCATTGTTAACCATAGGTAAAGCATGTGGTGAAGACATATGCAGAGAGAGAAACTTATAAGCAGGGTCCAAGTTACGAAGAATTATAGTCCTCTCAAGAACTTGATTGTCAAGGCACGTTTGGCTGGATCACACTGAAAAACTAAAGAAAGTAACTTAGAATGATTCTGGTGAGATGAATTAATCAGGTATTCTGGGCTTAGTAACTTAGGTTAAAAATTTTGTATTTTCAGAAATCAACTTCAAATCAAATCCAAAAAAGGATTAAAGACTTAAACCTAAGACTAAAACTGTAAAACTACAGGAAGAAAACAGAGAAAAACCTATATGACTTTGGTCTGGCCAATTATGCTTTACATTTGACTCCAAATACATAGGCAACAAAAGCAAAAATTCACAAGTGAGATTATATTAAAATAAGAGCTTCTGCACAACAAAGAAAACAATCAGTGAAGAAGCAACCCCCTATTGATTGGGAAAATATATTTGCAAGCCACACATCTGATATGAAATTAATATTCAAAATATATAAGGAAATTAAATAACTATAGAAAGCAAACAGATAATTCAATTAAGAAATGAGCAAGAGGCTTCAATAGACATTTTTCAAAAGACATACAAATAGCTAACAGATACATGAAAAAGTGTTCAACATCAGTAATTGTGAGGCAGATGCAAGTTAAAACCACAGTGAAATATCATCTCACAACTGTTAGATGGCCTTTATCAAAAAGATAAAAGATAACAAGTATTGGAAATGGTGTGAAGAAAATGGAATGTTTGTATATAGTTGGTGGGAATGTAAAGTATTACAACCATTATAGAAAAGAGTATGAAGTTTCCTCAGAAGACACAAAAATAGAAGTGCCACGTGATCCAGTAATTCTACTTTTGGGTATTTACCTGAAAGATTTGAAATCAGTAGGTTGACGAGATATCTGCAATCCCATGTTCACTGAAGCACTATTCACAATAGTAAGATATAGAATCAACGTTAAGTGTCCATCAAGGGATGAATAAAGAAAGAAAATGTGGCATATAATCACAATAGTATACAATTTGGCCTTAAAGACAAGAAGAAATTCCGTCCTTTGCAATAACATGGATGAAACTAGAGCATATTATACAAAGTGAGTGAAGTAAGGCCAACGCAGAAAGACTAAGATCCTGTGTTCTCCCTTACAGGGAAAATCTAAAACAATTGAACTCATAGAACCAGAGAGTAGAATGGTGGTTATCAGAGGCTGAGTATTGGGGAATGAAGAGAAGATGGTCCCACAGTTCAGAGCTTCAGTTAGACAGAAAAACGTTTGATATTTTATAGATAGCTTGCACAATGTGGTAAATATTGGTAATTGAGTACTGTACATTTTGATGCAAAGAGGTTAATTTCAAATGTTCTCATCACACAAAAAAGTTAAACATTCAAGGCAATGTATATGGTAATTAGTTTGACTTAATCATTTCACATAGTATCTAAAAATCATAACATCACTGTACCATGAAAATATGTCCAACTATTATTTGTCAATGTATAATTAAATAAAAAGAGTGACTAAAGTAGGAATTTTGCATTTTATTCTGTGAGTACAAGAATGACATTGAAAGGCCTTAAATATGAGAGTGATCTGTGCAGTAAAACTGTGCCATTCAGTCTCAGATGTAGTGATTGGAGTAGAGGTGCAAAATCAGGCAGCAACATTATAGTGAGGAGACCGATGCAGGTAGCCTGGAGTTAGCTGGTAAAAGGTGATTTGAGCAGCAGAGTAATTTTTGAGATACTCAAAGTATAAAATCAAAAGGATTTGGGAACTGATCTATGTGGGGATTAAGATTTAAGAATGACAAGTTTCTTGTTTGAACAAATAGGTAAACTAGATAAACAATTAAGTAGAAAATTCATTGAGAAGAGAAACTTAGAAGAAGTAAAATTTATACCAGGAAGAAGATCATCTGTCCATTTTTGAACCCTCATGCTAGTTAACCTTGGATTAGTGTTGATATTGTTAAATTCCCTACTCATCTCACTCAGTATACCCTTGGGACTATTGACCATAGTCTATATCTGCTCAGTTGACATCTTTCTTAATTTGCTGCTTTACATATTCAAGGGGCTATGCTGGATATAATTAAACTAAAAATGAAAGTAGAGTCAGAGATAGTGTGGCTTAAAGATTCTTAGTATCTGATAGGTATATTTACCCCAGAATTATAGTCCCAGAAAGAACTATACCTTCAGCTTATAAATCCATAACCTCTTAAATCATAAATTATCAGAGCAAACACTTTAATTAAATTAGGTCTCTGGATCATATTCTTCCTCCACTACTGTATTGAAGTGTTTTATGATGTAAGTTGCCAAAGTATTTACATTTGCTCATTTTTGGTATACGCTACATTCTAAAAAGATTCAAAATGACATTATATTTTTCCTCAGGGAAGCTTCTGCATTCTCAGACCATGTTCTTCAGGTAGTGGTATATGCTCTAAGAACCTGATTTCAATTATTTTTTTTTTTCAGAAATTGAGGTGCCTCCGTCCAATATCTCTATCCAATGGGAATTTGCCAGGTACAAACCAAAATTACTTTGCTATTCCTTACTCTTAATAATGCTATATTTCCCATTTATCGATTACCTGAAATTGGTATACAGTATATAAAACTAAATCTTTTATTGACCTATCAGTGATTTTTCATGAGGAGGGAGTAGTTAGGGACAAAATGTCCTAAGTTCAAGACACCTGAGTTGTTGTCAAATTAATAAAGGATGAATAAAATTAGCCAGGACTACTGTCGGGTTAAAGGGAGGGTGCTGCTTTAAGAAGGCCAATTTACAACATAATTTTGGATTCACAATTGCTCACATAATCAAAATCTATGTATGAGCATGTTTCTTAAAAAGGTGCTTGTGTTTCTTCAGATAAGGTGTGTTCATCAGTTCTGGCTGTCATACCCAAATATTATAACTTCTACAGATATTTATGTTCGCACAATTCTGGAAGCTGGAAATCTGAGATCAGGCTGTCAGCATGGTTGAGTTTTGCTGAGAGCCCTCTTCCTGGCCTGCAGATGGTCACTGTCTTGCTGTAACTTTTCTTCAGTGTATGCAAGGGGAGAGAGGGAGTAACTCTTCTTCTTTTTTCGTTGGGTTCTTTTTGTTAAAACTTTTAAGTTCAGAGGTACAAGTGCAGGTTTGTGACATAGGTAAACTTATATTATGGGTATACAGATGATTTAATCACCCAGGTATTAAGCCTAGTGCTTATTAGTGGTTTTTCCTGATCCTCTGCCTCCCCCGACCCTCCACCCTCTGAAAGGCCCGATTGTGTGCTGTTCCCCTCTATGTGTCCATGTGTTCTCATCATTTGGAGCAACCTTTTCTGAAGGGCCACTGATGCTATCAGATTAAACCCCACCCTCATGATCTTATTTAATACAAGTAAGTGCATTTTTTCTGAATTCTTACTAATTCTGAAATTGTTTCTTAAAGGTAGTATAAATACAAATGCAATATTCAAATATTCAGAGGATTGTCAGCTTCTTGCTATCTCATCTGTTTGTAACTGCACAGCACTTAATGTTGAAGGTGACATAGGAAAACGAGTTTTAGGGTGGGCGGCAGTGGCTCACGCCTGTAATCCCAGCACTTTGGGAGCCGAGACAGGTGGATCACAAGGTCAAGAGATCGAGACCATCCTGGCCAACATGGTGAAACCTCATCTCTACTAAAAATACAAAAAATTAGCTGGGTGTGGTGGTGCGTGCCTGTAGTCCCAGCTACTTGGGAGGCTGAGGCAGAAGAATTGCTTGAAATCGGAAAATGGAAGTTGCGGTTAGCCAGGATCATGCCACTGCACTCCAGCCTGGCTATACAGCAAGACTCTGTCTCAAAAAAAAAAAAAAAAAAAAGTGAGTTTCTATCAGCATTTTAAAGCTAGTTTTCTTGGTTTATCTTCAAAAACGTGAGAAAGGGGTTGGAATTCTTTTAACATTTTGGGTAAGAAATCCCATATAATTTCATCATTGTGATTTACTCATCTGTCCTAAAGCATAACTCCTAGGGTGACTGGAGCTCCTTCAAAACTAGTATAATAGCTGTACATTTATTTAGTAGAAATTATCATGTTTTCTTATAGCCTACAATAGATTCAATAAAATTTATAAATTATAGAAATAAGTTAAGTACTGAAAAAATCTACCAGGGAGTTTAAAATGGTCAACTACTCTTAATTTTTGAAGTAGCTTATTTTAGGTAGAAATAAGAGAAAATAACTACTATAATTGAATATATTTATCATAATCTAAATAGATATGGGATTGGAGTGTTATAAAGGCACATATTTGGGCCTCTCCCAAGAAAAAATACTACAGATCATTGTTGCTGAGCTACCCACTCTCAGAGAGTATTAGAGACAAAATTCATGTGAAAAGTTGATTTCCCTATGAAAAAAATTTTAGTGTGGGAAAATTAATACCTTTACAGGAAGAAATTCATCCATGTTCTAATTCAAATTCATATCTAACTCAAAACTGATGTAAGACTGTATTTCATTTTTTCTATGCCTTAACAGAAAAATATTTCCTCTGAGGCCAAAAACGTTTTATGCATGCCCATAGCAAAGTGATTATATTTATTTGTTTAACTATCTGATGCCTCATGTCAGATAATAATGTCACTAATGATAAGGTTGATATCTCATTGCTCTTTGATATGGTGATAGGAGTAAAGATATAAAAATAGTTCCTGGATTACTTCTAACATATGTAATTTTCTGAAGTTATGCAGTGGAGTCCAAAGTTGGCATGCATTTGCTGCCAGGAGCACAAGGTCGAAGGAAATAGAGAAAGGGTAGAAATTCAGGCCCTGAGTTAAGGTACTCTGACTTCTCAACTGAGACAAGTCTTTAACATTAGCTAAATCAGCACCCCGGATAGCACCGTGGCAGGCTGTGGGCGAAATGGTTGTAATGATATTTGAAATAGATTTGTATGTGTAAAGAACTCAGAATGATCTGAAGGCCCATGGTAGGTAAAAAAAAATAATAATAATAAAATAAAAAACACTTTATATTATAATGAGGTTTGTCCTGTGACTCTTGGTGTCTGCAATACCAACTTTTAGTAACATCATCAGAAGCAAAGGTAAGATTTTATTGGCCACTCCATTAAGATATCTACACCCTTTAGTGGACATAACTAATTCACAGGATGGTTTTTTTTTATCTGTCACAGGTTTTTTTTTTTTTCTTTATGTGCTTTACATTTTGCTAAGTTAAGACTAGGAATCCTGGTCCCTAACAGAGGTAAAGTGGATTTTTTTAAAAAAAGACTATGTAGACTGTATCTCCATAATTCAGCTAATCCACACATGATTTTTTCCGTATCTTTCATGGCCAAAAAAGTATGTGTTATCTTGAGCCAATGTGCTGTCACATCCTTTGAGGTTTCTGAGTTTATTAAAATAATTAAAAACAACGTGTTTTTCGTGCTTTAAAACTTCCATTGTCTTTGTTGGTGCTTCTATTAGTTCCTTTCTGCTTAATAATAGAGCTTTGTCTCTGGTAAATCATGACTGAGACATAGTAAATACATCATTAGGTAAGCAACCTGAGCTGAAAATTGGCTATATTTTTTAAATGCTGACATATGGGATTTGGAGGTCTTACCTTACTTGACAGATGGCAAACGAAAATTAAAGAAAATGGTCACAGCGGATCCCTTCCTCCACACTTCAGTGCTTTGTTAAATAAGAATAAGCCTATTTAATTAATATTGATTTAACACTGACTGTCCTTGAGACATATTACCCTTTGACATATTTTTACCTTCAAAACTGCCAAAATTGCAAAATGTATAATAACAAAACATAAATCCATTCCTAAGCTCAGGGTTATTGTGGGTTGTTATCACCAATTCCCAGCCACTCCAGGAAGAAGCTACGTGTTTTAGCAGGTGGCAACGTCTTTATTTATGACCTCCAGTGGTTAGCTGGCTTTGCCAGAGATTTCTTAGAGAATGGCCCAGGTCATCCAAGTGTGGGACTTTTGGGAAGAATAAAAGATTCTGACTATTTGCCTTATGATTCTGGCATTTGTGGGAGCATGAAAACCTTACTTTGATAGAAATGTTAGCTGGTTACTCTTCCTAAGTATAATAACAACCCAAAGGAGGCACTTGTTTATCAGCTGAAGAAAGACGACAAGTTTGTTATTCTTGACACTTTTTATCTGGTAATTTGAATCATATATAAACAGCAACGCTTTGTTTTCTTCTAAGCTTCAGAGGAGGCCTTGGGTCATAGTCTTTTGTAATAAAACTTCATCTCTCTTTGTGGGATGATGTATACATTATTAGATTCAGTAAGCACATCTGAAATTCACACTTCATTTTCAGTCTCAAAATAGTAGACTATTAGACCATAGCAGTCTATAAGCAGAGTGACACTATGTAGAATAAGAGTCACTCTGCCTATAACTTATTAGTACATAATTTCCACACATAATTATATACATATAATAGTGATATAGCTGTAATATCATAAAATGTATAAATTATACCCAAGCGCTTAAAAGGACCAGTACCCTCTTCTGTGCCCTGGTGCAGATCACAGCATTTTTCCTAACTCTGACCCCATCTGAGTGAAAGACAAACAAGGAGGCCAAATATCTGCTGAACTTTCCAAGTGAACACTTACTGAAGAAACAGATATACAGCACTTATTTCAGCCCTCACCACCCTAGAAGTCATTTGCCCTGGAATTCCTCTGCCTACATCTGGGTATAACACTTGCAGTATTTTTCTAGAACAGCATGATCAGAGGTGAAACTGGCACATTATGGGGCAATGTAGAACTAAAAGTTAGAGACCTAGAAGTAAAAAAAATATCTCACTTACACTCCCTTTGAATTTTCTCCCAGCTGTATCTTTCATCATAATTAGCTAGATTTGTAGGCAATAAGGCAGAAAACAGTGAAAACCTGGGGCCAGAGCAAGCCGTGTGCTTGTCTAAAGGATGATGTGTGGTTATTCTGACCTGGTATGTTAAGCTTGGCAGAACCTAGGCTAAAGAGTTGAACATGAAAAGGGTTAAGACAAAATCAACTGACAGAATGATTCTGAGTTAATGTGCAGAAAGTCAAGGCTGGTAAAAATGAAAAGGCCATCTCTGGGACAAACTTTGTCAGAAACATGAGGGGCAGACCACCTAATTATCATGGCTGTGAGAAAGAGGTTTTGAAGAAATCTCTGGTTCTTTTTCCTAATGGCATAGTTTCGCCCTCCTTCTCTGCTTTGTTTTCAGAGTAAGCTATGGCCCTTTTCTCTGGATCATGAACCTCTTCTCCCTCTAGTCTTAACATCCATCTATGCAACTCATTTTTACTCCCTTCGAAGTAAATTGTAACAAAGAGTGGGTGTTGTCCTGTGTTGAGGACAGAGAAGAAGTGTCAAATATGCCTCTGAAAACCAGCCGACTAGCAGTTAGAAGAGTAATACAATTGTCCCTGGAAATTCTCACTTTCCATTCCAATCCCTGTGACAACCTGAATAGTTGGCATCATACTCTAGAAACACAGAACTCAGGTAGCCACACATCAGAAGAGTCTTCTACCAACTCAAAAAGTCACAAGAAATGTTTTAATGATCTCAATATCGTCTTCAATCATAAATGAGTGGTTGGGGTAATGTTCTATGTAGGCACCTTTCAGGATTCCCTTGGGCAAATGCCCCATTACAGCTCTAAAGCTTTCCAACTCTCATCATGTATGTTTTTCAGAAGGAGAGGAAAAAATTAATAGAAAAATTAATAAAAACTAACACTTTCTAGAATTAATAGAAAAAAGTAAAAATTCTTAAGATAAAAATATTAAGCTGTGACTGTTAATTATTATCTTCAAGTAAATCCCATCAAGGTATATGTGCTTCTCTTTCTCCAGAGAGAAAATTATCCCATTTCAGTAATATTTCTGGAAATATAACATGTAATACTCGCAAAATTTATGTAGGAAATGTCTGTTTACAAGATGTTTAACATTTCTGTGAATGAACAGAAAGAAGATGCTGCACCTTGAACCTGCCTTAAATGAGTCCTGGAGTTTCAATTGCATGTCACTGTCGCTAAGCATTTTTGCTCCAGAGGAAACCATTTAGAGAACTGGGAAACACCCCATCTTTGTAGAAAATTAACAGAGTCAAACTTTCTATGTTGATCTTCTTAAAAGATAAATATTTGAAACAAAAGAATCTATATACAGAGAACTGACATGAAGGTTGTGATATCAGAACTGTTCATAATATTGGTTGGACTGGAGAACACAGAGGGAATTGTGCTAGACTTAACTAGACATTAATCTCTTTTTATCTTAAGTCTTCAGCCTTATACATTGTAGAAAAATAAAAATTAAACCAAGGCTAAAAACTAGAGCCATTCAGCAGAGGCGGGCGGATTACAAGATCAGGAGTTTGAGACCAGCCTGGCCAATATGGTAAAACCCCATCTCTACTAAAAATACAAAAATTAGCCGGGTTTGGTGGTGCATGCCTGTAGTCCCAGCTACTCAGGAGGCTGAGGCAGAATTTCTTGAATCTGGGAGGCAGAGGTTGCAGTGAGAGGAGATTGTGCCACTGCACTCTAGCCTGGGCAACAGAGTAAGACTCTGTTAAACAAAACAAAACAAAACAAAACAAAACAAAAACTAGAGCCATCCATGATTTGGCAAATATGAAAGATAAAGAAGACCATGAAAGCATCATAGACTTGGATCTCTGGAAACTAAAGGTGGACCTCAAATTTCCTCACCTGTTTGACTATCTACCTACAAATGTCTTAGCCTTTTGAGATTATCTATATAAAAATGGTTATAATTTTCCCTTATGTAACAAAAAATAATGATCCATTAGTAGACACACACCCATGAACAATGCTCAGATGAGCTCAGGCAACTCCTGAGCATTTCATTAAGCCATCTTTGTGTTCAGATTGATTTATGAGCCTCCAGTCCTTCCTTTCCTCACCATTAGCTGTCATTAGACCATTATGATTCCCTGCAGTCCTTCAGCTCCCTGCTTCCAGGGAGGAGACACAATTGCGCCCAGCTGTGCTGAGCTTGCTATCACTACCACTAATTTTCTGCCAGAACCTATGAGTAATGTCACATTTCATGCTGTTCCAATAAAAACATTTGCTCCTTGGCAGGGCTAGTAAAGAACTTGATGAAGAAACTATAGAAAGTCCCTTAGGGGGCAAAAGGTGACAGAGCAAATTCGTCAAGAGAAAAATTGAGTACTTGTTAGGCTGACACAACAGATCAGAACAAGGAAGAGAGAATGAGGCAATCAGGTCAGAATGCAAAGTCTTCTTGACATTTACTTATTTACTCAACAATATTTTTGAGCACCTACAAAGTGCCAGACACTGTGCAAATAGAATTGTCATGACTGTTGGATACAATTTCTTGGAGGCAAAAAGCTTGGGATCTGCTCCATGTTTCCACTTTACTGAGCTGTGAAACCCAATAAAAACTGCTTAACTTTGGAAAGATCCCAGCTTCTGATCTATACAATAGGCCAATATTATATAATAGATCTATATTGTAATAATCTATACTCTAGGTAATAGTCATCCATGTCTCAACTTATTAATAGAAAATTATGGAGAATGTATTGTAATAGAAAGCAGTTAGTAAAACCTGAAACTGCATATATATATATATATATATATATATGAGATTATATATGGCATATATATGTTTTTATATTACATTTATATAACACACATACATATATATGTGTATGCATGTATATGCATTAGAAACATTTAGAAAAAGAGAAAAACATCTATATATGATTATATATGTGGCTTACACGTTTTTATATTATATTCATGTGATACATACACATAGATGTGTTAGATGTGTGTGTATTTAGAGAGACTGTGTGTATTAAGGGACTCTTGGGAAGAACATTCTCCTACATAATTTATCCACTGCTGCAAACAGGCAGAAAGGCAGGTTCTCATAGCATCCAGCTAACAAATGTAATCTCCACATTGCCACCTATCTGTGAATCAAAAACAAAGCTTGACTGGACACAGGGAGTACCTAGTTCTGAAGAGCATGAAGTGCTGCATCACATTCAATTGATACTGAAACATCAAGAATATGCCTGAAGCACAGACTCAAGGAGAAGCCACTGCCAACCAACAGAAGTTTCTGGGATCATTCCATTTGTTTGTCTTTATTTATAGTATCTATGAAAATTTGGATATATTAACATGAACACAATTTCCCCTATGCTAGCGTTGTTGCTGAAATAACATTCCACTCTCTACATTGGCTTCCAATCTGTTATCATAGCTGCTTTGAGGTGTCTGACTCAGTTTACACGAAAACTACAGGAATCGACTCAGAAACATTAGTTAAAATAAACATAGGATTTATTTAACATGCTCCATACATGTTTCTCAACACCTCCTTCCAGACTCCATTAGTTGTGCCACAAAATGGAAATCGGAAACTTAGAAACTTAGTCCCATATAACTCAAATGAACATTGATCTGGTTTGGCTGTGTCCTCACCCAAATCTCATCTTGAATTGTACCTCCCACAATTCCCACATGTTGTAAGAGTAACCCAGTGGGAGGTGATTAAATTATAGGGGTGGGTCTTTCCTGCACTGTTCTCATGACAGTGAATGAGTCTCACGAGATCTGATAGTTTTTAAAAGGGGAGTTTCCCTGCACAAGCTCTCTCTCTTTGCCTGCTGCCATCCACGTAAGATGTGACTACTCCTCCTTGCCTTCCACCATGATTCTGAGGCCTCCCCAGCCATGTAGAACTGTAAGTCCAATTAACCTCTTTCTTTTGCAAATTACTGCAATCTCAGATATGTCTTTACTGGCAGCATGAAAATGACTAATACAATCACCATACTAGATTCATACAGTAATCTACCCTTTCCACCAAGAATGCATACTGAACATTGCCCTCCAGTCATTGGACAGGGCTCTGGTTCCAAGTACACGTCTGTTTTCCCACCATGGTTCTAGAACCCCATGACCTTCATGGCCCTTTTAGTTCATTACATGGCCAAGCAGCTGTCTAAGCAGCTTGCCCAATGTTCCCTTTCCCTGAACCCTACCTTGATAACTTCTTGACATTAGGTTGTGGATTTCTGTTGAGAAAGAGGCATCCAGAGGTCCATGACTTAGAGAAACAAGAGCTAATAAAAATTAAATACAGAAACACTTGCTGAATAAGGAGATCCAGATATTAAGAGAGGGGTTAGTGAGGTCTCCCCTGCTATACTCCAGCCACCATTCTGCCACAGCCCTTATGTGCGTTCAGAAACTTTTTTCTGTTTCTAAGACGTGTCAGAACATCTTAAGAATGAAAAATGGAAGAGACAGAATTCTGAGCTTCCCTTTAGAATTTGCTACTAACATTGCCTGTGCACCTCTACCTCACTTCACTGAAAGACATCTGGTTTATTTCCAGTCTTCTGGCTATTACAAATAAAGATACTATAAACCCATGTATAAGTTTTTATGTAAAGAGATGATTTTATTTCTCTGCAAGAAATATCTACAAGTGTGACAGCTGAGTCATATGGGGGTTGCATGCTTAGTTTAGTTTTTTTACAAAACTTTTGAATTTTATCCTAGTATGCCTGCATTACACTCTTGCAAGCAATGTTTAAATGACATAGGTTCTCTGTATCTCCACCAGAAGTCAAAATTTTAGTTACTAATAATGTTGAACTTCTTTTTGTGTGCTTATTTGCTATCTGTGTCTCCTCTTCTACAAAATGTATGCTCATGCCTTTTGTCCATTTCCTAATTGGGTTTTATTTACTGTTGACATTTGATTCTTCTTTATGTATTCTAGACACTAGTCTTTTCAAAGATATGTGATTTCCAATTAATTTCTCCCAGAGATTGGCTTGTCTTTTCATCCTCTTCACAGGGTCTTTTGTAGAATAAAGATCTGTAATTTTGAAGAAATCAAATTTTTTTTATTCTATTGGTTATACTTTTGGTGTCAATTCTAAGACTTCTTTGCTTAGCTCTAAAACCCAAAGACAATTTCTGTTTCTTTGTTTAAATTTTATAGTTTTACATTTTACATTTAAATATATTATGAGATTTATATTGAGCTTCTCTTTTTTGTCTTATGGTATCCAATTACTCCAACATAATTTCGTTGAAAAGTCTCTTCTACTCTACTGAATTGCTTTTGCGGCTTTGTCAAAATTTAATTGGGCCTATTTATATGGGTCTATTTTTGGATTATCTATGCTCTTCCATTGTCTCTCTACTAAAACTGCAGCTGGTAAACTGATTTTATTAATTGCAATGCCATGTATACATTACTAATTTATAAAAATAAAATGTTTTGGTAAGTTTATCTTGCATTCTGTGTCCTTACTGAGCTATTAGTTCTAGAAATTGTTTAGTAAATTCTTTGGTATTTCTTATATAAACAATTATGTTATCTTTAAATATAAACCATTTTATTTCTTTGTGTTCTATCTATATGCCTTTGACTTATTTTTCTTTTCCTATTGCACAATCTTGAACTTCCAGCAATGTGATGAATAAGAATGGTGATGACAGTATCCTCAACCTGTTCTCAATATTAGTGTGAAAGCACTCAGTATACTATTTGCTGTAGGGGTTTTTGTAGATGTTTGTTAATTTTAACCTATTCTTTACTTGCTGATTTTTTAAATAAATACATGCTGAACTTTACCAAATGTTTTCTGTGCATCAATTGATGGCATCATATGACTTTTTGTATTTAGTTTCTTAATATATTGAATTATGTTGTTTCTTTAATGTTGATCCAGTCTTGCACTCTCAAATAAACCTCATTTAATTTTAACAAACAACTTTCATTTACATTACTGAATTCTATTTCTAATATGTTCTCAAGGATGTTTGCATCTGTTTCATGAGAGAGCTTAGTCTTCAATTTTCTTCATTTGTGTTGTCTTTACCTGGTTTTGATACCACAATAACAATAGCTTCATTAAAGTGTGAACTTTCCTCTTCCTGGAAAAGATTTGTGTCTTAATTCAATGTACTTTTTACTTTTCTTGAGACCTCCTCTTTGCCTCACTGATTATTTAGAAGTATGTTATTTAGTTTCCAAGTATTTAAATATATTCTTGTTGACTTTCTGTTACTGATTTCTAGTTTGATTTTGTTGTGCTTGGAGAATATACTCTGATTTCAATTTTTTTTGTAATTTGTTGAAGTTTGTTGTATTGTCTGTCATATAATTTACCTTGGTATGTGTTCTGTAGACACTTAAAAATGTGCATTCTGTTATTGAGTGGAGTATTCTATGAATATTTCCATTTCTAATAGTGTTATTGAGTTCTACAATCTTGATTTTCTGTCTAGTTATTATATTAATTGCTGAGAGATAACTACTAAAATCCCAGCTCCCTATTTATTCTTCTGTAATGGTATTGTGGTGATTTACTCTCATGAGGGTGAAAGTCTAGACTTCCCACTTGGCTTTGCTGGTGTGTGTGAGGGTGAAACCACAGTTTTTGTGTGGTAGGTTTGGTTGGAATATTGTGATTACTGTCTAAACATGTTCTTTCTTGCCAGGTTATGCCTTTCTTGGTTCTTTGACTGGAGAGAGCAAGCTTTGTGTGTTCTCATTGACATTTTTGAGTTGGCAATTTCTTCAGGTCAGAGTCTGGAATACACAAAGGGAAAAGAAAACCAGGAAACTCACCACTGTGTCATCTCCTGGGTCCCAAAGTCTTTAGCCAGTTTGCCGTCTTTGTCTACCTTTTAGTCTTATGTTTGTTTTATATATAATGTTCACATTTTTCAATTGTATTTTGTGGTAAAAATAAAGAAAGTCTACTCCATATTTCAGAATCAAAAGTTTAAAGGGGTCCTTTTAAATAAAATATAAACAACTTTACCATTTATTGAGGTGTTAGTTCTAGTTCTGCTTGGGTTGGAGAAGATATATATTCTATAGCCACAGATAAACATCATGGTAAGTTCTCAGAATGCAGCCTGTCAGGGAAATTTGCCTTGACGAGACTGTTCATTCTATTGAGAATATTGGGTGGCTCCATTTCATCTTTTTTAAAAAAGAGGTAGTTGATTGTTTTTAAATTTAAATTAGGGACTTTTGAACTCTGGTTGTAGCCATTCAATCTCTTCACAAGTGCTTCTGGGTTGACGTCTGCTGTGTTGACTCAACAAGACTTGTCCCTGGAGTTGATACCTAGGCTGTGATCATCTTCCCCCCTCAACCCTTTCCCTCACACACACCTTCGATTGATTCTTCCTCCCCTTGTGTTGCTCCCATTTCCCCACTCTGTTTCAATTATTTAAAAGAAGAAGCTGAAGCATTTTTATCTTAGTTCCTTTACGAACCTGCTTCTATGAATCCTGACATTTTCACAGGAAACTTGTGTCAATCCCCAGTGAAATGAAAGTATCCTTGTTTTAAAATTGTATTAACCTTGATGTCTCCTTATCAGTCCCCTCACTTCTTTGCTTCTGCATTTGCCTCTGATTTATCTGACTCCAAAGAACTACAAGTAAGCCAGAGTAACATACATATTAACTTGGGTAACCCTGGAGCAGAAATACCACTAAAATGAGTGACTAATTCTAGTGAGTCAATAAATAGAAAAGACAGGTAGGAAGTAGAGTGGGTGAATGTGAAAGCAGGTGGTTTAAAGAGGAAAAAAAAGGTTGCAGGTGACACAGATAATTCTAGAAAGGTGACTTAATAAACAGAGGCACTGCTTCAATGCATGTTAGAGGTCATTTCATTTCTAAACCGATACATTTTCACAATTCGACTTCTTATCTTGACTTCAGCACAGACAATATTTGGAAAAGCAAATTTCAGGGGAATGTGACTTAATTGTTTATCAGATTAGACCAGTCTTCAAAATGTCATTTGCTGCTCTATCCTGCCAACTGGACCTAGTTGCATACTCTGAGGACTTTAATATCAGGAACCAGGAAGACTGGCACCTCCCAAGATCTGAAGTGGCTCAAAGGGGATTTTGTCCTTGACACTTGAACTTCATCAGTTAACCTCTCTCTGTAGTTCTCAAATACAGGCATCACATGAGGTATTTGCTTTTCTGCTTCTTGTAGCCTCCATCTCAGGGAAAAATCAAACAAATAAACAAATAAAGGTTTGAGCTGAATTTTAACAGCATTTCCAGAAAAGTCTTTCAAAGTTATTCGATATTGGCTATGCTTATAATATAGCATGCTGTTTTCTTTCTCCTGCTTAGTTTCTAGGTAATCTTAGACTTAAACATCAGGCTAAGGACTTAACAGCCACCCCTGTATAAATCACAGCCACAAAATCCTTCATCCTCTGTTCCTCCTGCCTTGTAACAAGCTAAGAATGGGAAGTGGATGTAATCTTCAGACCCTTTCATGCTGTGACACATCAGCTTAAAATACCATCCAGAAAAAGGTTGTGTTCTGTTCATAATAAATGTTTTACAGAAGGTAGATGAAGCTAGTCTCATGTATTATTTGTGAAGTGTATTACATATTTTTCCTCTCTAATCATTTGCCTTCATTTTAATGTTTCTTTTTCATGAGCTTTCTTGAGCAAAGAGAGCTGGGACATTTAAAGCCAAGTTAATGCAAAATATTGCTAGGAGCCAGTATCTCAGAGATATTGATCAAGTCATCACCACCAAGCATTTTCTAGGCACCAATGCAGCAGATTTGATCTTAGATATCTGCAAAAAAAAACACACCAGATGTGGCCCCTTCAAGTCTAAGAGTTGCAGTACTAACATTATAATACAGTAAAATTCAAGCACCTTGTAGATAAATAAAAGAGGGTTCACTTAACATAGGTACAATACATTCAAGCAGCAAATGTATTTTCAGTAGACTCAATAAAATCTTACAGAGTATGCAAAATAAAAGACCATAATGATACAAAAGTAGAGGGAGGTTGAGCTAAATTATCAGATATAAGAACTGGGTAAAGTTTTCATGCTTGCCTTGACCAGTTCAGGAAAAATTCATGGAAGAGTAATTACTTCTGGATTTGCTTTTAAGCATTGCAATAACATGAAAGCTGTGTTTGGAGTAAGTTGCCAAGTTAGAGGACCATTAAGTAGATTCACTTAAAAGCTTTCAAAGAGCTGAACTAGATTATGGTTTAAGGGACTTGGAGGATTCAGTGAAGATCTGACTATGGATTGTAAATGTGTAGAACTCAGTGGAAATCTAGGAAATATAACTAAAATATTGACAGAAAAAATCCAGGCTACTTTGTCTCACAGACTTTTTTTTGAAAGAACTCACCCAACCCATGCCATTCAGGATCTCCAAGTTTGGCTATTTCCTCTATAACCTATCATTCATAGAATAAAGGCATGAGAAACTGCATCTCTGATTTATTGAGTTATTCCCAATTTAAGAAGTCTAGCTAGACTTGTTTAGAAGACCGCGATCGGGGTCCAGAACTCCCCAGATCCAGAGAGTAAGTTTGGGTGTGATTCACATTACTTTTAATTGGTAGAGCATCCTTTGGAAACACCGTGACGAAAAGAAAAGACATGGAGTCTAGGGACTAGATTCTAACTTCAGGTCGTTAATTACTTGCTAAGCACCCTTAGCAGATCACTCTGCATCCGTCTCAGTATCCTGGAAAATCTAAGAACTGTTCTGCATTGGTATTTTCTGAACTGTGTTCTAAAAACTGCTCAGCAGTTAGTGGCAGATTGTATCCCAAGATGGCCACAATAATTCCTTCCTGCATTCTAAGGGTCTCTTTGTAGGTGATTTTATTTGTCCTTTCCAAAGAGTGACATAAATTTATATACACTTTGAATCTAGCCTAGCCTTGTGACTTCTTTGTCTAATGTTATGTAACCAAGTGATGTTGTTTGACTTTGTCGGCTAAGCATGTAGTAGCTCAATCGTTCCTGTTGTTTTCCCTATTGGGTACAACACTGTCTCAAGCCCACCTTTTGAGAAAGGCTTTTGGTGGACGAGAAACCATGTAGAAGAGGAGTGAGGCTCCCCAGACAACACCAACTGCCAGACAATCTTCCCCTTCTAGCACAGGTATCCACAGTATTATAAAAAATCATCCATCCTTGTTTTTTCAAGTCACTAAATTTGGGGGTAATCTGTTATGTGGCAATTGATAAATGAAATGGTGCTCAGTAAGATATGTGATTGTATTGTCAAGTAACGTTGGGTTAAGATTGAACAATGTAAAGAGATGTCTCAAACTGCAGAATTTCAGAGCTTTTAATATGCCAATAATTAATGTAAGACTCCGAAGTATGAGAGATATTTGTATGCCTCATCTGCCAGATTTATTTGATCACAGAATGTTGTTTTCCCTAGAAAACTGTTTAACCAATTGTGGCTCACAACTTGGCTGTAGCAGTAACTATATATGCAGATGTAGTTGAATTTAAATGGCCCTGTCAGTTCATGCATTGCAGAAATCTGCAAATGGAACAATGAGTGTTTTGGTCACTATTTCTTCTTGATTATCTTGATGACAAAAAAAACTCTTTCCATAGTTGGCTGCTACCAAACTTCATTATTCACTTTTGCTGAAACTGTTTTTTAATCAATTAAAAGAGAAAAGCAGTATTGGAATTATTAATGAGCAATTAAATAGAGATTAAGGAGCTATTAACCTGCAGCTTGGTGGTGGAGACTTGCCTGTCAGGTGGCGTGGGAACCTGATGGATGTAGACCCATGAGAGGCTGTCACAATGATGAAACAAGCAAAGAGTAGGCTAATAGATTTATCTACTTCATCTTGGCAGATTGTAATAGGATACGGAATTGTCCTGCTGATCCAGGGATCTAGAGAAAGCTCCTCATAAAAAGAATGTGATTAAAACAAGCAGAATTGTCTATTTGTACTATATATACTCCACTGACCTGCAGGATAGTCACATGATCAAATCATGTGTGTGTTTGATGTTTGTGTGTGACTGTGTGAGAGTGGGTATGGATGAGTGTTTGCCAATACTGTTTATATATATTAAATGTGGCCACATGGTATTTATGTTTACCAGAGTATGTCTCATCTAATGTATGCATATTTTGTATGCATATTTGTCTGAATGTCTGTAAATATCTTTGTGTATTCATGTGATTTTGTGTGTGGAGGCAAATGTACGTGCACACACATGCAACTGGGACAATATGTCATTGATATGAGCTATGATTCTCTTTGTGCCTAAAAGAAAAAATACAGGGTGACAAAAATAAGTCATAGCCAGAGGGAATGGCAGGTAGTCATTAGGGCACAATAGTTTTGTAGGTCAGTACACCTGCTTAAGTTGTTCTATTCAGGGGAAGCTATGCCTCGTCTAGGGGCAAGTGAACTGCTTCTTTGTCATGGTGAATTCGTCCACCATCATGGTGGGGAAAATCGGGAAGACGTAAATGGAAATGATTCAATAAGAAAATGCAAACCCGAGAATCACCAGCAAATCCGATCAACCTCTGCCTTCCTGGCTATGAGTGGTCCAACGTCTAATTGAGATAAAATGTTAAAGATTATAATAAATAAAGCTCTAATGTAGCTTAAACAAGAAGAGAAAATGCTTTGTTATTCTCCCTACTTAATTAACATTTGCCCCAGGTAAACTATTATCCTTTTATTTTTTTGATAAATTAATCCAATTCAAACTGCTTTGGATTCTTGTCATTCAGTAATTTCTAAACTATTGAATGCATAATGTGGCTTGAAGGTCCTCACTGTTAAGTACTTAGCAGTCTCTTTAGAGTAGTGTCAAATACTACATACACATTTTACATTAATTGTCTTATTTAATCTCCCTAACAGTGTGAAATGAGTAGTGTTATGATCATTGCACAGAGGAGGGAAGTGGGGCATGGAGAAGTTCAGGACCTGGACCATGGTCACACATCTGTGCAGATTTCAGACTCACAGTGGTAGCAATTAACTCCAAACCCATGCTTTCAATAACTTTAGTGCACTGACTGTCTTAGGAGGACTGCCCAAGTCTCCCTCCCATCATCTCTTGGGGTGGGCATGGAAAGGCTTCAGTTTAACTCCCTGAGACTTGTGAAAAATCTTCTAGCTATTCTTCTTCACCTCATTTCTCAAGAACTTTTTGAGAAAAACTATAGGTACCCAATATATCTAGAAGAGAGGGGAGTGAGGATCTTTTTGACTTGAGAAGTTCATTCCATTCTGCTTGAAGCCCAAATTCCAGAGAGGCAGCAGAGGATACCCTGCTCCAGAAGTAATGTCTGGGAGGGTCAGGGAAAGAGTGGCTGGGAGCAGGTGACTGGTCTTATTGACCCCAAGCAACAATGTATTGAGTTCCTGGCAGCTAGGACAGGTCATGATGATGACAATGACACCATCTTAACCAAAGATAAAATGATGCTTATTTCTTATAGAAGAGTAATGTCCATGGTTTTCCATAGGTGAAAATCAACTGCTGAAATCTGAGCAGCTTGGAGCAGAAACCACCAAGTTTAATCTAAGAGCCTTAAGTAAGTTTGTTAAACATGCAAATACTAAATAGGCTAGGATGGCTCTAAAGCACCAGGTGGGTGTAAACAAATTCATTTCTGCAGAAAGTTTGGAATTATCCCTAGATCGTGCTCTTTTCTTTGACGATAGAATGTGATGAGGTCACAGAATTAGCACAAGCTTCTGGTTCTGACTTCCCACATGTCCCTCATAAGAAACTGACTACTTATAATCAATGAAAAAAGGATCTTGTTGGTTAACTTTAAAGAGAGAAGAGAAAGGTGCCAACATGTATTAAACACTCATTTCATGCCAATTACTGTGATAGAATCTTCACACATGTTATCTTATTTGATGCTTAAACACCCCTAGGTGTTAAACATGATCATCTCTATTTCACAACTAAATCTTAGAGGCATTAGGAAACCTTCCTGAGACATTACTGTTGGTAGAAGGAAATACTTGACACCGACATCAATATATTATTTTTTTCCACTATGCATCTGCCTAATTCAGATCATGAGGTTATTATTCAAATAATTAGTTTAAAAATTATTATTTAAAAAAAAAACCAATCTTCCCCAAACACATGTAAACATACTACTTTCCTACCAAGGTGAGGCGTTGAAATGACTGGAAGATAAAATGGTGCACTCCAGAACATGCAGTTAGTCAAACAGGCAGATCCAGCAGGGTAGGAATTTTTAGGGGAAAGTGAAACACGTAAACAGAACTAACTTCAGAAAACCCTCCTGTGAGGGGCCTTGTCTTCGACATCCATTCAGTAAGGTAGAACTTGTGATCATCTTTTGCTTTGGACTCCGTAAGACCAAGTGGGAGCCAGGAAAAGGCTCTGAAGAAAGATCTGTGCAGCAAGCCTCTGAAGCCTGTCATTAAGGGTAGCTCTTGGACCAAGAGTATAGCTACTCTGTTTAGTGAGCACAAGGGCCAATCAAATCACCAGAGTAGGGGCCATGGGAGCTAGATTCCCTGCTAGAAATCAAGACTACGTCTCCAGCACTGCCCTGTACATATGTCCTTCTTACTAAGCTTCTCCCATATGGGATGTGTCAGAACAGAAATCAAGTATTCAGACATCCGGATTCTGGCATTATCTCTCATCAAGCATTTATAATCCTGCTTTACATGTGAGGAAATTGAGGGTTCTGAGAGATAAGTAGCATAAAATCAGTAAGCAAGCAATTGTACCCCCGCTCTCTGGCTTCAGCCCAGAAAGTTGTTTCAGAAGGGTGTGGCAGTAGGTTCTCATTGCAATCCCAAGATATGAACTGAGACAGTGTGTGCAGGGCTGACACGTAATTGGCACTGCAAGATACAACATAAGCATTGCCCCTGCCCTCCAGGAGCTCCTGTTCTAGTGGGAAAGACAGAGCAAAAACCAACAGAGGGAAGGGGTATAACAAAGGTTTATTGCAGAGATTTACGAGCATGAAAGGTTTATATTCTCCTGGGAGGCATAAAAGAAAGTTTTATGGTGAAAGCTGGTCTCTGAAGGAAGGGCAATTTCAAGGAACGGCAATATATAGGACCTTTCAAGCAGTGAGAACAATATGAACAACAACAAGAGGGGTGAAGCCTGAAGGACACACTGAGGGATAAATGAGTATTTGGGAGTCACTGCAGAGAGGAGAAAGAGACTGGAGAGGAGCTGAGACTAGAAAAATAGATTTGAATTTGAAATCAACATTAACTGATAATACAGAAGGCTATATTCCAAGATAGTCTTGGAGTTTATTCTTTGCTTAGGACTGGATTCTTTGCATACTAGTGAGCCCCAGAAGGACTCTGAAAAGAAGCTTCAGGAGCCTTCTCTGGTGTCCACATAAAGAATCAAAAGTGGGCAGAGAACTAGAGTCTGAGAATTCAGGCAGAAGTGTGTTCACTCACTTATTTAAGCGTGAGCATGACGGATCTGTTTCTCACTGACTTGCTCTAGTCTTTGTGTCTAATTGCCACTACATGAGATGCAGACTCAAAGGCCTAATGTGTGCCTTTTATTGCCAATGGTCAACAACTGCGAAGTGTGCTTTTCGTAAGCCTCCCACAGGAAGTGTCTCTGTCAAAGCAGAAGGACTGACTCTCTCCTCCCTTAGAACCCCAAAAAGAGTCCTGACCATGGGGTCTATGTTGCAGAAAAGGAACACGACTATCAGAACAGTTGGCTAACCGGGGTCAAAACCTGCAAGGAAACACTCACCTCTGCTTCAGAAAGGTTCAGGTACTAGCTGGACGCAGTGGCTCACGCCTATAATCCCAGCACTTTAGGAGGCTGAGGTGGGTGGATCACAAGGTCAAGAGTTCAAGATCAGCCTGGCCAACATGGTAAAACCCCATCTCTACTAAAAAAACACAAAAATTAGTCGGGTGTGGTGGCATGTGCCTATAGTCCCAGCTACTCAGGAGGCTGAGGCAGGAGAATCGCTTGAACCTCGGAGGCAGAAGTTGTAGTGAGATGAAATCATGCCACTGCACTCCAGCCTGCAAAACAGCAAAACTCCATCTAAAAAAAAATGTTTCAGGTACTGGTATTCGTACTCTACCCCAGCTGGTTCCAATGCCAGGATGAAAAGTTCAAGTTGAGTTGAAAACTGGTTCTAATAGATTTCTAGGCAAAATTGAGTCTTCAGTGGACCCTAAACAGACATAATGGCAACCTTCAGACCCAAGAGTGGCCAAGGCAGGTTTGTCCCCAGGTATTGGATCCCTGCGATGAACATCTGGCCAAGTCCTCCAGTCCTGTTAGCTTTCACTGCCATCCTCATTCCTCCAACCCACATGAAGAGCAGGTTTGCATCCATTTACTCCTGATAGAAGCAGACCTGGTGGAGTCGAGTCTCTACACACCCCTGCCTATGACTCTTACTCCAGAGATGCTGACATCTTTCCCCTGCCTACTGGGTCAGACTTGTGCCAAGCCCAAACTCAGGTTATCCCAGTGGTTCCTAAGCCTTTTTAAGCAACACATTTTGGGCTATAGTCCTGGCTTACCATACGATTTCATCCTACTGTTAGCCCCATTAGTATTGGCATATTCTCCTGACCTGCAATGGAGCCATTGGTAGGCAGTGTGACTTTGAGTAAGTTAACAAATTGCTCTCTGTCTCAATTTCTTTATCAGTAAAACAGGGACAAATAATAACTCCTTCAGAGCACCATTGGGAAGATTAAATGATATCAAGTCTGTGAAACTGCCGAACATAATGTCTCAGCATTACGACCCTTCAACAATGCTATCCTCAGGTAACGAGGAATAGAACAGACAGTGGTATTGCTTGGGGATGGACTCAGAAGGTTTGGGTGAGGGTAGAAAATATGATGATCAATTTTTTCTCCCTAGGGTTGATCTCCTTGCAAAATATTTAGCTTCCAGGCTCTGGGCCATGATCCACTTTCAAGACTGTTGTTCAAGGTGGATTATGGCACGTGGCTGCTCAGTGGCCTGTCCAGCCCTGGATGAAGGGTGATGACATCTTTCCCAACAGATTTTCACTCTTCCCTGTGTTCTAGAGTGAAACAATTGCAAAATGTGAAGATGGGAGTCATCTTCCCAAACATATATATCAATAGTTCAGGCTGTGTCAGGCACCTTTCCTATGTGCTCCTATAAGATCCTGTACTTGCTTCACCAGAAGACTTATATTGCTCAGTAGATTCTTATAATGTAAATTCCTGTGAGAGTATGATCTCCATGAGAACAAGGAATATGTTGTTTTCCAAGCTGTATCACCTAAAAGAGATCCTGGCACATAGGAGGGGCTGGATGAGTCCTTGCAGAAATGAATGCATGACTAAACCAAAAGCAAAGGATCCAAGGTATTCCACAGGCAGGGAACTCAAAAACAGATGGAGGGCAGGTACAATGCCTAGTATATTCCCTTGATGTTAGGATTTAGAGAAGACATATTTTCTCAGTGTTTTCTGCACTAGGAAATTCTGAGGCCTTCTTCTTATCCTGCTATGATGCTTTGAGAGTGACATGGTTTAGATGTTTTGTCCCCTCCAAATCTCATGTTGACATGTGGCCTCTGCTATTGGAGGTGGGCCTAGTGGGAGGTGTTTGGGTTATGAAGGCAGATCCCTTGTGGATGTCTTGGTGCTGTCCTTGAGGTAACAAGAGTGAATTCTCACTCTATAAGTTCACATGAGACCTGGTTGTTTAAAAGAGCCTGGCATTGCCTCCTCTCCCTCTCTCTTGCTCCATCTCCTTCCAAGTGACACGCTGGCTCTCTTTCACCTTCTGCCATGACTGTAAGCTTCCTGAGGCCCTCACCAGAAGCAGATGCCAGCACTATGCTTCATGTACAGCCTGCAGACCTGTGACACAAATAAACCTCTTTTTTAAACTACCCAGTCTCAAAGTATTCCTTTATAGCAATGCAAATGGAGAAAAACAGAGGACAACACTGGTCTTGTCCCCATAACTTCAGCTCCAGCTCCAACTCTACCTCTCAATTTGTGTGACCATCACAAGATATCTTAACCTCAATCTCATTCCTGCAAAATGCAGCTGTGTTCCTGCACCTGGCCCCATGGCCCTTGTGGAGTAAAATTATGTCCTGGTGTGCTGGATGAAGGTAGGGACAGGCAACAAATGGGACTGAGAGGAAAGCACACATTGTATTCTCCATCTGCCTGAGTTAATTTTTAAAAGGCAAACAATGAATGTTTGAGCTTCCTTCCTAAAATATTTTGACTAGCAATTTCTTGAGTGGGAAGGTTTTAACCAGGCTGTCTTCAAAATAGTAAGAAACACAAACTGAAACATGCTAATTTCGTAGAAAATTAAATTACGACATGGCTGACATCAAGCAATTTGGTAAAATATTAAAATGTGAGAAATGAAGAAGAAACAGCTTCCAAGAATTGTCCTGCTGGTATCCTACCTTACCACCTAGGATTTGGCGTCATTTGACAATCTGGAGTATTATTGTATCATGCAGCATAAACACTGTTTCATCAGCCTCTTTTCAAAATGAGGACAAGCAGCCCCAAACCCAAAAGGACCTGGACACACTGGGTCTCAAGCCTACTTCCTCCCTCACCCAGCTGATCTTCACTAAATTTCTTTACCCCACAAAGTCCTCATTTCCATCAAGTCCTCTGTCTCTTTCCCATGTTCATTTCAGTCTTTTTCTTTTGCCTCATTACACAAGGTACAAGACATAAACTTTTCTTTACCCCAAGTCTGGAGCTTAGAGACTCTGATGACCCCTCTGTGTTCTGACTGCTGAAGAAAACAGGCTATTTTTGATGTTTGTGTCTTCTCTCTTCAAGCTTGAAAGGCCATGTACACTTTTGCAGAGTGCTGCATGTGCCTACATACATTCCAAGCTCTTCCTAAGTAAAGCAAGATACTGTCTTTTAAAGTTCTTTTGTTCTATATTTGAAGGTTTCAGTATATATGCAAAGAGGTTGATCTTACAGTTAACCTTCTGTCCCAGACTTTTCTATGAGAATTGAAGTATTGAAATGCAAACTCTTGGGACAGCATATATGGTTACACTGCCCAGTTGTAAGTTCTCCCACTTCCCAAGAAACCTTAGGTGTTTCCATGAACTCTCTGGGAACCCTGACCCATGGAGGACAAGCCCAAGCCAGCAAACTGAGAAACAACAGATGTGTGGCCCAGTCATCCCGTCATTCTGCTCAATTGCCAGCTAATGCCAGAAAGGAGAGGAAAGCCACCCAAGATCAGCCAGCTGTCTACCATCCACCTGCCGACAAAGACACCTAAGCAAATCCAGAAGGCATCAGTGGTGTCCAGCACAAATCAACAGAACTGCCTGTTTATAAATTTGTGATCTGTAATAAACACCTGCTGTTTTAGGCCACTAAGTGCTGGGGTAGTTTATCATGCAGCAACAGATAACCAACAGGCTAAAATATGCAGCTATTTTCTCTGTTCTTTGTCTGCCTCAAACATTGTTTTTTAAATCCATGAATGTCTCTACTCCAGCCCAGTGGAGTCTGAGAGAGTGGTTCGGCAAGTTCAGAGGGAACAGCTTTGCAGCACAGATGGTAGCTTCACACAGATTTTTTTTGGGGGGTCACTTTTTCTGCCTCCACCTACTTGTTGAAATTGTCATAGAGACCCACAAATCCCCTCAATTTTCGAGATAAATATGCAATCATTTCTAACGGTCTTTTTCCATCTATTATCTTAACTTCAGGAAATGTAGTAGTTAGGAAGAATGATGAGAAAGACTTCTTGGAAGAAGTAAAAAAAGGTGCCTACATTCTGAGAATTGGCTAGATTTAGTTAGGTATTGAGAAGAAATTTCCTGTCCAGGGAAGGCATAATCAAGCAAGAGAAGGCATTGATTCATTTATCTAAGAAATATAATTGAGCTGTTGCCTCAGGTCCAGGTCCACTCTAGGAAATTCAAGTAAATTAGTAAACAAAACAGATAAAATCTCTGCAGAGGGAGCGGAAAATGAGTGAAAAAATAAGTGAAATAGTGTCAGATGATGAACAGAGCTATGGGGAAAAATAAAATACGTATTTCTTGGAGTTGGGGAGTAGGTTACAATTTTTTAAATACTGGAGTCAGAGAAATTGACATTTCATCTGTGTTCTAAAGGAGGTGATATCATAAGTCTTGCAAATGTACGTGGAAATAGGCTTCCAGGTAGAAGGGACAGCAAGTAGCACACAGGATACTTGGAATGAACACGTCAGGGGATTACTGGGAAAAGTAAGGAGGCAGTGTAGCTAGAGTGAGTTGATGGCGGAGGGGTCAGTAGGAGAAGACATCAGAGAAAAAATAAAAGGGGGCTTTGAACATAGGATAATATGATCTAGGCTACGTTCCAGAAGGATCAGCTGGCTGCTTTGTTGACCACAGACTATTGACGAGCAATGGTGGAAGTGGGGAACCTATCGGGAGATCATTAACATGATCTGACAGGTAATAGTGGCTTGCACTGTCATGGTGGCTTTGGAAGCGGTTTGGAGTACAGCACTTGGAACTAAGGAAAATTTTGGAGGTAGTACTGAAAGAATTTGCTGATAGATTGGATGTATTTTGTGAGCTAAAGAGAGGAGTGAGGATAAATCTATTGTTTCTCAACTTGCCACTTATAAGGAGGGACAATTGGGTTTTGGTGAGATGAGGAGTTTGGTTTGGGACAGGAAAGCATGATTCCAATTATGTCATCTAGATATCACAGCTTAGTCAATTTGCTTTGAAAAGATGCAATAGGCATACAGGCCTCTCATATAGGCATGAGTGGTGGGACGTAAGGTGAGGGATTTGGGGGCAAGATAATGAAAATTTCTCAATGTTTTAAATACCAAAGAGAAGAATTTGAACAGTTATCTGACTGTAGAGATGGAGTCACAGAGGACAAGTAAAGACCTTAGAAACTGGTTATTCACTGGAGGCCCTTGGAGTGTGGTTATGAAGGGAGAAGTTTCCAGAAATCAGGGGCTACCCATGCAGAGATTGACAACAGCTAGGCAGAGAATATAAATGAGTGAAGCAGAATATAAGAAAAGCAAAAGCACAAGCACTTTGGTAAATGCACTGACACTCAGTCTCAGTGGCAGGGGAACAATTTAGAGGGTGATGGGGCTGTGCTCAAAGGAAGTCCATAGGGGAATTTGCTACTTACCCCCAGATAATGCAGCCATGTGTAAAGGCAGTCTCTGCATTATCAACAGATTTTTTAAACGGAAGCTAAAAATGTGGATTTTTTGTACAAATGTTGTAGATTTGTATATGTTGCAAGTAATTTATTTATACACATACTTTCTCTCTCCCTCTGCCAAACAAAATGCAACTCTAGGAATCTGAGGCCCATGGTCTGCTAGTTGAAATCTCTCCTACAGAGGGTGTGCATTCCTTGCTCTCCAGGAGATCTGGATTTAGACTTCCTCCAGTCCTGAGGTCAGATTTGCAGGCTCCTTAAGTGCATCCTGCTTTTCTTTGCCTTGCCTTTCCCATCAGCCACCTTCAGAAGACTGGTTTATGGTCCTTGCAACTCTAAAAGAATGATACAGTGCAAGTTCTGATGAGATCATCAGCTCCTTCTTCTCCTCCCTTGAGGGCTCACACTTGTAGCAAGGGTGGTGTCCCCCATATACCCTCAGTACACAGCAGTGCTCTATTCCATAAGCACTGCTCTATTCTGTTGCAAAGCTTTCTCTGCATGCAGAAGAGTTCTGGGGAATCTGAACCCTAGGCAAAACCCTGTGCCAATAACAAATGGAATTTGGTAGATATGCACTGTAGCTCCCTTGTTTCTTCAGTGGGACAACTTTGAAGCATGTTCTACACTGTCCCCGAGAGATCCCCAGTCAGAATGAGCCCCAGTTGTGAGTAGACACAACCTGTTCATTAACACAGCCTGTATTGACTTCGTTGCTTATCTATTTCCTCACTCATGTACTGGTGCATTCTGGGATAACTACTTGCGTTCAAGTCACCGTCTTGGGGTCTGCTGCGGCAAAGCTTTATACAATTCCTTCCCGCTGAGTGGCCAGAGCAGGAGTGTTTTTGGGATGAGTACCGACATTTGCAAGCCCCTCTGCTGGGGCTGGATTCTTAAGCATGCAGGGACTTTGTGACAAGCAGGCTGATTTTTGCCCTTTCCAAGCCTAGTTTTATTGACAAATGCATAAAACTCAGCTTGAAACAAAATGTTTTTTAGCTCTGTCGTAAACAAGCTAATCCACAGACAAAGCACTCCCTCTGCTTTCTCTCCCCTCAACCCTGGCACAATTTGTTCAGGATCCTTGGTTGACCTTTTAATTGTATTTCAGTGGAGGATGGACAGAAAAAAACAAGGTCTCACATTTGCATCCGTACAAGCAAATGGCTACAGCTTAGGACAATGTCTATGATCAAAGAAGGGGCAGGATGCTGGTGGACCAGCTGCCTGGACAAGCCAGGGAGCTATAGAGCCCGGCATACCCACTGCCTCTCCCCCCTGCATTGTGGAGCTTTTAGGGGATTTCATTAGCTGGGCTAACTGGGGGCTACTTGCATCTTGTTCATTCTACTTAAGAAGAAAGAGAAGGAAACATGAGAAATAACACCTGAGACAAGCCATAGACTCAGACTAGACCCTTGTCCTGATTTTGGGGACATTGAGAGTGGCTTCCCCAGAGGGCATTATCCTTCAGCCCTGCCTTGCCCAGTTACTCTTTCTCTGGGTGCTCTAATGCTGGATTTTGTCTCAGTACTGTAGTAGGTACAGTCATTAGTTAGCAAGCTAGACTATAAACATTGTGAGGGCAAAGATCATGTGTGTCTTATTCTCTGTTGTATCCTCAGTGCTTCGGGCAGGGTCTGCAAAATAGTAAGCATTTAATCAATATGTACTGAATCAATCTATAAATCAATCAATAAATCTTAGGGAAATAACAGGTTGCTATATAAAAAGAAAATATATAGTTTGTAATAGCAAAACAAACTAGTGCTTATGCTGTTAATCCTTAATACATTTAAACAAGGCTGGGCGCAGTGGCTCATGTCTGTAATTCAGCACTTTGGGAGGCCAAAGGGGGAGGGTTACCTGAGGTCAGGAGTTTGAGACCAGCCTGGCTAACGTGGTGAAACCCCATTTCTACTAAAAACATAAAAGATTCGCTGGGCGTGGTGGCACGTGTCTGTAATCCCAGCTATTCAGGAGGCTGAGGCAGGAGAATCACCTGAACCCTGGAGGCGGAGGTTGCAGTGAGCCAAGATCAGGCCATTGCACTGCAGCTTGGACAAGAGCGAAACTCAGTCTCAAAAAATAAATAAAAATAAATAAATTTAAACAAACAACACACAGCCAGGCACTCACACACACATATGCAACACATACACATTCTGGTTCTGGATGTGAGAAACATAGCAATATTCCAGATACTGAAGGAAGGTTCAGCAAGTATCTTCTCAGTCAGACAGGGACATTGTTCCTTCACATGCCTCTTTTTCAGCATATTTTCAACAGTTATAAACAAGTTTCTAGCATTTTAAGATCATACTATAATCATTTTTCCTGTTTGCTAAATTGTTAAGCCATGTTTGCCTCTGATTACCTAGCTCAGTGATTACTCAAACTCTCTCTCACTCCATTTTCTCACCTAAAAAAGTAGTTATAATAATAACACCCACTTCAAAAGATTTTAGGGGGATTAAGTGGCTTATTTCAGAAGAAATACATAGAACAAGATCTGGTACATGGTAAACTCTTTAAAAATCTCTTAGCTACTGCAGTTACCTGACTTCTGAGCAATAGCAGAGTGAACAAGATGACATGAATTTTTCTCCACTCTAAATCCCATCAAAATATTCTTTAAACTCTCCAAAGATGTCATCTCTCTGCAACAGGTGTGACTAAAACTGGTGACGATAACTTTACACATTTCAGCTCTACAATTCTTCACACCAGAGGAACCACATTAGAAGCATCTCTCCTCCCACCTCCCATTCACTAGCCCACCTCCATTCTATGTGTCACTTCAGCAGTGCTTGTTTCGAAAACAAACTCTCAGTCCAGCATAGTTATACATGCCTATAGTCCGAGCTATGCAGGAGGATTTCCTGAAGCCAGGAGCTCAAGACTCTGATACACTATGGTCAAGCAAGTGAATTACAACTGCACCTCACCTATGGGCAACATAGTGAGGCTGGGGAAGGGAGAAGGGAAGGCGAAGGAAAGGAAGGAAAGGGAAAGGGGAGGGAGGAAAAGGAAGGGAAGAGGGAAGGGAAGGGAAGAGGCAAGGAAGGAAGGAAGGAAGGGAGAAGGAGGAGGGAGAGAGAGAAAGAAGAAAGAGAAGAAAGAAAGAAAGAAAGGAAGAGGAGAGGGAAAGGGAGAGGGGAGCAGGACTCTATGAGTAAGACTGAAGGAAAAGCAGTCCTTGCAGGCAGCCTCCACTGCAAAAGCAGTCCATGCATCTGGCTGGCAGAAGTGCATGGTCCGTGGACCGACCTCTCATTCCACATGGTGCTGGGAGGGAGCATACCCTTTCAACAATATCCCCAGGGTCTCAGAAACGTCTTAGAGGGCAGCCTCCTATCCTCAGACTGAGAGGACATCCATCTGATAAGAAAGAGGTATGGGAACAGAAAGATGCAGGTAAAGCTGCATGACCCTCAAGAGAAATCCCTCATCTCCACCCTTCAGCCTCTGTGGAACTAGCTGTATTCAGGACTGCGGAGAGTTAAAATCTTCTGCTTGTCTTCTCTTGCTGACCACAGAAAGTGAAATAACACTCAGCAGGCCAGGAGGCTCAGCTCAAATAAAGGAGTCCACTCTGCCACTAAAATTGAAAACATATACATCGGTTCTGGCTTTTGTAAATGCAGGTGGATGGGAATGAAGAGCTTTCTAACTCTGTGACGAGTCTTCTGCGATCTTCAGATTATCTGACGAGCTCTGCTCGAATTCAGTCATGAAAGAAGCTTTACTGATAGCCAATGCCAATCCATTTTTGTTCAAAAGCAATCCTGTCTGTGCCATGTTCCATGAAATATGAGCTTTACTGTATAGCAGTTTAAAAGAGAGAGATGAAAAACAGAGAAGCATGGAAAAAGACACAGAGAAACTTGACTAGATTTCTTAGCAAGGCCACTTGCCAAACTAAACATAGAATTAGCTATTTATGAATTCATACACTTAAAATTTAAGCATAAACTTACAAAATAAAACAAATTCCAGGAAGTCTTGGCCTTATCCTTCAGGATGAATAATTAAGAGGACCTAAGAACCTTGCTGCCCATGGTATGGTTTTGGTTAGGGGGAAATAAGGCACTGTAATGCACAAATTCTCTTTGATAGCTGTGTATTCGTTTCCCAGGGCTCACCAGAACAAAGTACCACAGGCTGGGTGGCCCAGACAACAGAAGAGTATCGTCTCACAGTTCTGGAAGCTAGAAGTGTCAAGTCAATGTGGACTGGGAGAGGCAGACCCACCGTCAATCTGGGCGGACACCATCTAATCAGCTGCCAGCATGGCTAGAATAAAGCAGGCAGAGGAACATGGAAGGACTAGACTTGCTGAATCCTCTGGACTTCATCTTTCTCCAGTGCTGGATGCTTCCTGCTCTCAAACATCAGACTCCAAGTTCTTCAGCTTTTGGACTCTTGTACTTACTCAATCAGTGATTAGCCAGGAGCTCTCAGGTCTTTGGCCACAGGCTGAAGGCTGCACTGTCTGCTTCCCTACTTTTGAGGTTTTGGGACTCGAACTGGCTTCCTTGCTCCTCAGCTTGCATATGGCCTGTTGTGGGACCTCACCTTGTGATCATGTTAGTCAATACTTCTTAATAAACTCCACTTCATATATACATATATCCTAATAATCCTGTCCCTGTATAGAACCCTAATACACCAAATAAAGTCACATTCACAAGTACTGGAGGTTAGGATGTCAACATCTTTTTGGTGGATGCAATTCAACCCGTAACAAACTGAAGACCTCCTTCCTATTTCAAACCAAACAATGTCCACAAATGAGTAGTCCCTTAGCCACTCTTACCTTACAGAAACTCATTTAATCAAATGTTGTACATTTAACAAGATTGTGTGATTTTTATTTTTGCAGAGTAGAGTATTCTAATATTTTGTTCAATTTAGAAACTTTGCAAACTTTCTCAGGGACCATCTGTATTCGTTCCCTATGGCTGCTGTAACAAGTTATTACAAAGCTGGTGACTTAAAGCAACATAATTTATTCTCTTACAGTTCTGGTGGCCAGGGTCAGCAGCACGTTTCACTGGACTGAAATCAAGATATTGGCAGGGCCACACATCCTCTGGAGTTTTCAGTGGAGAATCCATTTCTTTGCCTTTGGCAGCTTCTAGTGGTCACTTGGATTCCTTGGCCCATGGCCTCTTTCTCCATCTTCAAAGTGCATTACTCCTATCTCTGCTTCCTTTATCACAATGCCTTCTCTTCATAGTAAAATCTCCCTCTGCCTCCCCCTGGTAAGGACATTTGAGATTACATTTAAAGCCCACCCACATAATCCAGAATGAACTCTCAAGAACCTTAATTTATTCTCATTGGTGAAATTCCTTTTTCCATATATGAATGACAGCATTCATAAGTTCTATCTACTAGGACCTGAATATATTTGCAGGTTGTTATTCAGCCTACCAAACCATCCATCCTAGATCAACCCAAATTACAGTCTACCTCATTTTCACAAAGGAAAACCTTTTCCTTAAAAGAGCATTTGTTTACTAGGTATTTCTTCAAACTTCCTCTGTTTTCTTCTCAGACATGTACCCCATCATTCAATACCTTATCAAAGAAAAGTCTGGGTTTAAGTACCGCTGTGCCTATTGATCAGTGCATGGAGACATTTGAACTTAAAGAATACTTGAAACTGCTATCAATCTTTTTTTTTTTTTCATTCTGAAGACATAGCTTAATTTCTGATGTGTTACCAGTTT
Source organism: Cheracebus regulus (assembly GCA_963574635.1). Taxonomy (NCBI): domain Eukaryota; kingdom Metazoa; phylum Chordata; class Mammalia; order Primates; family Pitheciidae; genus Cheracebus; species Cheracebus regulus. The sequence goes on from CAUYQU010044365.1 coordinate 144,728, forward strand.
TACAAAATATGCACCATAAGTTTTCCACCAGGCTTGGGGAATGCAGCAAAGTCCTCTTGGCAAATCAAATAATTTTGAGCATTACAAATTAGGGGTTTTAAGCACCTCTTCTTTTAAATTTATCCCTTAACTATTTAAAGTGATTTTTACATAAACTCTGAGCATGTCCCTGCCATAATGAATAAAAGTAAATTGCCACATTTGCCACTTTAGAAAACATTCTCTCCTCCTCTCTCCATCCCAGCCCCCATGGAGAGTCTACCCTTGGATGTTGAGTTTAACCCTGTGAGTGGTTTTTAATGTATGAATATCAGTGGAAGTGGCAGTACATCAGTTCTGAGTTTAAGACTCTAGGAGGAATAATGTAGTCCCACTAGCTCCAATGGAAGCTTTCAGACTTTAACTTGAGAATGAACTACTCTAGGAAGCCAGCACAACTTCAAACCAGGCTCAGAATGAGTTGGGTGGGGCAGCTATCTTATAGACCTCTAAGCATGAGAATAAGAGTTCATTATTATAAGCTGCTGAGCAAAGATTTACACAGCATTTTATAGCAATGGTAGACTAATAAGGCCATCATTTATGATTACTATATTTTTAATCATTATTAATGAGGAGTAGCTTCAAAAACCAATTGATGGCCTATAATTCCAGCACTTTGGGAGGCCAAAGTGGGCTGATCACCTGAAGTCAGGAGTCCAAGACCAGCCTGCCACCACGGTAAAACCCTGTCTCTACTAAAAATTAAAAAAAATTAGCTGGGCATGGTGGCAGGTGCCTGTAATCACAGCTACTTGGGAGGCTGAGGCAGAAGAATTGCTTGAACCCAGAAGCAGAGGTTGCCATGAGCTGAGATAGTACCATTGTACTCCAGCCTGGGCAACAAGAGCAGAACTCTCTCAGAAAAGCAAAAACAAAAACAAAAGAACATTTGACCCAGTATTTAATTTTTAATTAATATATGAACAACAAATATAACATCAAAAACACTCAGCTTCAATCAGTGTAATACTTATTATGCCTTAAATTATGTTTATAGGGAGGAGATCCAAGATGGCCGATTAGGAGCAGCTCAGGGTTGCAGCTCCCAGTGAAAGCATGGAGGGTGAGTGGACGCCGCATTTCCAGATGGATTTTTATTGCCCACAGACCAGGAGATTCCCAGGTGGAGGACCCCAACGGGTCACCAGCACAGCTGTTTTGGCCAGTGTGGCTGTTTTGACCAGCGCTGCTGTTTTGGCCCACGAGGGTCTTTTGGCTGGTGCAGCAGTTCTCCGCACAAAATACACAGATCTGGGCACCATTATAGCTGGCGATTGGAACTCCTGGGATAAAGAGTCACCCATTCAACAGATTAAAAAAAAGGAGACTGAAACAGGGAACCAGGCCAGGAGATTCACGCACAAAAAATCACCATGAATCTCAGAGTGGCTGTTTCAGCTGGTGTAGTGAGTCACTGCACAGGAAATCACACAGATCCCGGTGCCTTTTCAACAGGCAACTGGAACACCTGGGACATAGACTCACCCGTTCAACTCAAAAAAACAGGGCTCTGAGGTAGGGAGCCAGGTGATCACATTCGGCTGGTCCCACACCCACAAAAAAACAGCAATCTGAAACCCTCTGGATTGAGAGATTCACATCAAGCACAGCTGAACCCAGGACAGTCCAGCTCTGTGGAGGAGGGGCATCCGCCATTACGGAGGCAGTCCACCGCTACAGAGATAGTTCGCCATTGCTGAGGCAGCCTGCCATTGCCAAGGCAGCCCGCCATTACAGAGAGAGTCCGCCATTATAGAGGTGGGCTGCCATTGCCAAGGCAGTTTTAAGTATACCCGTATAAACAGGACAGCAGGGAAGTTCACATGGCAGCTGGGTGGAGCCCACAGCTGCTCAGCAAAGCCTCCTCAGGCAGACAGTGACTAGGCTGCCTCCTGGCTGGTCAGGGGAGCCCTGAAAAAAGGCAGCAACACAACAGAAACATAAATAAAGCCCTAAATCCCTGGACAGAGCACCTGGGAAAAAAAAGGGGTGGAGAGGTTATGAGTTCAGCTGCAGCAGACTTAAACATACCTGCCCAGCAGCTCTGAATGAATAACGGAGCTCACAGCTCAGCACGTGAGCTCCTACAAAGGACAGACTGTCTCCTCAAGCAGCTCCCTGACCCCTGTGTATCCAAAGAGTCACCTCATAAAGGAGAGCTCAGACTGAAATCTGGCGGGTATCCTTCTAAAACAAAGATAGCAGAAGAAGAAACTGGCAGCAACCCTTACTGTTCTGCAGCAGCTGCAGGCGATCCCCAGGCAAGCAGGGCCTGGAGTGGACCTCAGCAGTCCTACAGAAGAGGGGCCTGAATGTTAGAAGGAAAACTAAGAAACAGAAAGAAATAACTTCATCATCAATAAACTTCATCAATCAACGCCCACTCAGAGACACAATATGAAAGTCAACAACTACAAAGACAATAGGTGGATAAATCCACAAAGATGGGAAGAAACCAGTGCAAAAAGGATGAAAACACCCGAAACTAGAACGTCTCTCCTCCTACAAGGGATAACAACTCCTCACCAGCAAGGGAACAACGCTGGATGGAGAATGAAAGTGATGAATTGACAGAAACAGGCTTCAGAAGGTGGATAATAAGAAACTTCTGTGAGCTAAAAGAACATGTTCTAACCCAATGCAAAGAAACTAAGAACCTTGAAAAAAGATTTGATGAAATGCTAACGAGAATGGACAACTTAGGAATATAAGTGAATTGATGGAACTGAAAAACATAACACGAGAACTTCACAAAGCATGCACAAGTTTCAACAGCCGAACTGACCAAGCAGAAGAAAGGATATCAGAGGTCGAAGATCAACTCAATGAAATAAAAC
>CAUYQU010044368.1:0-41997 GCA_963574635.1 Cheracebus regulus
TGTCAGTTTGCTGAGAATGATGGTTTCCAGGTTCATCCATGTCCCTACAAAGAACAGGAACTTATTGTTTTTTATGGCTGCATAGTAGTCCATGGTGTATATGTGCCACATTTTCCCTGTCCATTCTATCCTCGATGGGCATTTGTGTTGGTTCCAAGTCTTTGCTATTGTAAACAGTGTTGCGATGAACATTCGTGTGCATGTGTCCTTAAAATAGATTGATTCATAATCCTTTGGATATACACCCAGTAATGGGATTGCTGGGAGAGAATGTGGAGAAATAGGAACACTTTTACACTGTTGGTGGGAGTGTAAATTAGTTTAACCATTGTGGAAGACAGTGAGGCAATTCCTCAAGGACCTAGAAATAGAAATTCCATTTGCCCTTCACTTTCACAAGACCCTGGCAACCACCAGTATATTTCTGCTTCATTGAATTTGTATGTTCTATTCATCTCATATAAATGGAATCACATGATATGTGTCCTTTTGTATCTTCCTTCTTCGTTTGCAAGGTTCATCCATGTTGTAGCCTAAATCAATATCACATTCTCTTTTATGGCTAAATAATATTCCACTGTATGGATACACAACATACCCTTTGCCATTTATTAGGAGATAGACATTTGGATTGTTTCTACTTTTGGGTTATTATGAATAATGCTATTGTAAAAATTAATGTACAAGTTTTTGATTGACATTTGTCTTCTATTATTTTGGATATATACCTAGGAGTGGAATTGCTAGGTCATATGATAACTCATGTCTAAGATTTTAAGAACTGCGAAACTGATAGCATCATTTTACATTTCATTTTCTCCACATTCTCAGGGATACTTTTCATTGTCTGCTTTTTAAAAATTTGCCATCCTAGTAGATGTGAAAGTATATCTCATTGTGTTTTGATTTGAATTTTCCTAATGACTTACCATTTTGAGTGTGGTTTTTCTGTGTGTGCTTATTTAGCCTTTGTATATCTTTGAAGAGATGTCTATTCAAACTCTTTGCCAGTTTTAAAAATTATTTTATTTTTTACATGCCAATTTTTAAAATTATTTTATATTTTTATGTTCTGGGGTACATGTGCAGGATGTGCAGGTTTATTACATAGGTGTGGTGGTTAATAGTGAGTGTCAACTTGATTGGGCTGAAGAATACAGTGTTGATTTTGGGTGTGTCAGTGAGGGTGTTGCCAAAGGAGATTAACATTTGAGTTAGTGGGCCAGGAACAGCAGATCCACCCTTAATCTGGGTGGGCACAATCTAATCAGCTGCCAGCATGCCTAGAATATAAGCAGGCAGAAAAAATGTGAACTGACAAGACTGGCCTAGTCTCTCAGCCTGCATCTTTCTCCTATGCTGGATGCTTCCTGCCCTTGAAGATCAGACTTCAAGGTCTTCAGTTTTGGGACCTAGACTGGCTCTCCTTACTCTTCAACTTGCATACATCCTCTTGTGGGATCTTGTGGCAGTGGGAGTTAACACTTAATAAATGTCCCTTCATATATATATAAATATATATGTATATCCTATTAGTTCTGTCTCTTTAGAGAACCCTGACTAATACTGATTTTTGATACCAGAAATGGTTCTAGAGGAATAAAGTATTAAAGACAGAGTTCTTTTATTGGTTTTGGGGTTTTTTGAGTTGACTGTTTAATATGATTAGAACCAAAAATGCTAAAGACTCTACTTCTAATAGTTTGGAGAACACTGATAGTCCTTGATGTGAATGGTTTAGAGAGTTATGCAAAATAAATGCATTTTACACTCCTGATTTACCACTCATGAAAGGCAAGGAGTTTAGTGACTCTACATAATGCCACTGATCATATGTAGAGAACCAAGGAACATAACAAAGCTGGTGGTTGCTCCTAAGTTCAGTGGACAAAGTGAGGAAAGAGAATAATGAACTCAAGAATTCTAACTCCTGGCTTCAGAAGCAGATACTGAGCCTCAAATCTGCTAAGACTGCCCTGAGTGAGAGTCTTATCTCCTGTAGAGAAAGAGCTGAAGTTGTGAAAAAATAGACAAAAGCTCTTATGAGAGTGGCTGACTGCAATGAAAGGTGCATGCACAGCCTCAAGGTGTCTAATGTTAAAATGAGGGCATTGATTGAAAAATAATGGGACCCTGCAACTTGAAATGCAGGTGTGTGGGAGGACTCTGATGAAGCTAGGGACACTAAGTATTTAAACTCTGATAAACCTTTTTTTTTTTCCAGAGGAAACAACTTTTTCAACTCCAGTGGTGGCAACATGCCCTCTCCAACCCATGCTGCCATCAATCTTTCCACCTTTGTCTGAGGAGAAAAACCCTGTGCTGCCTGAGGCCACAGTGATGGCCACCCGAGGTAGGTGCCAGGCAAGATAACGTTGATTTTCCTCAGGAGCTACCCCTAACACCCCTGTTTTTTTCTAGACATATAACTAAAGGCAACAGCGATGGCTACCCCAACGTAGGTGCCAGGCAAGATAATGTTGATTTTCCTCAGGAGCTACCCCTAACACCCCTGTTTTTTTCTAGATGTATAACTGAAGTCCCATTGGGCTCATAGAGGTGAGGTTGAAAGTTTGACCCGTGAAGAGGTGTGCTACACTAGAAAATAATTGCTTACGTTTTCTAATTTATGTAAATAGAAACCTGGAGAACAGGCATTGCAATGAATATTAAGGATGTGGAATAATGACAGAAGGAACACAGAGTTGGATCAGGCTGAATTTATTGATTTGGGCCTGCTAAGTAGGGACTCTGCATTTAATGTTTCAGCTTCGGGAGTTAAAAAATGCTCTAATAGTTTATTTGCTTGGTTTGCTGAAATATGGATTAAAAGATGTGAGTGAGCTGGAAATGCCTGATCTCCCTTGGTTAAATGTAGAGGAAGGGATCCAAAGATTTAGGGAGATTGGAATGGTGGAGTAGTAGATTAGTGGCTTTAGACCTACTCATCCCAGTTTGGAGGTCCAGAAGATATGCCCTTGACCAATGCCTTGCAAATTAGATTTTTGAGGGCAGTACCTGCATCTTTGAAGAGACCTGTAATTGCTTCTCTCTGTATGTCAGATCTAACAGTGGGAACCACAGTCACTCAAATTCAAAATCGAACTGCCATGGGAATAATTGGATCCTAAGGTGGCAGGGGCCAAGAAGAGGCCCTCAACCATTAAAGGCAAGGTGGGTGTAGCTACTGTAATAGACAGCAGAGGCAAAATAGCAATCAGAATAGTCCAACTCATGTAGCGCTCTGGCATTGGCTAATTAATCACAGTGTTCCTAGAAGTGAAATTGATAGGAAGCCTACTGCATTCCTACTTAATTTTTACAAGCAGAAAACTTCTAGGGCAAATGGACAAAAGGCTAATTTGAATTATAAAAACAGAGAATCATGGCCCCTCAATTTCCAGACCAGAGCATTTACAGACTCAGAACTCCTTGAATAAAGGGGAGGCTGGGTCCCCTTTAGGAAGGACCCCACTACTGTACCAAAAATGTATGCTATTAATCTTTCTCCCATCATTTCCTAAGGAGATCTCCAGCCTTTTATCAGGGTAACTGTGCTTTGGGAAAAGGGAAATTATCAGATATTTGAGGGACTACTGAACACTGCCTCTGAGTTGACATTGATTCCGGGGGACCCAAAATGTCATTGAGGTCCTCGAGTTAAAGTAGGGGCTAATGGAGGTCAGATAATTAATGAAGTTTTAGCTCTGGTCTGACTTATGGTGGGTCCAGTGGGTCCCTGGGCTCATCCTGTGGTCATTTCCCCAGGGTCAGAATGCGTAATTGGCATAGACATACTTAGCAGCTGGCAGAACCCCTACATTGGCTCCCTGACTGGTAGAGTGAGGGCTACTGTGGTGGGAAAGGCCAAATGGAAGCCATTAGAGCTGCCTCTACCTAGAAAAATAGTACATCAAAAACAATATCACATCTCTAGAGGGACTGTGAGATTAGTGTCACCACCAAGGACTTGAAAGACGCAAAAGTGGTGATTCCCACATCCTTGTTCAACTCTCCCATTTGGTCTGTGCAGAATACAGATGGATCTTGGAGAATGACAATGGATTATCATAAACTTAACCAAGTCACTACTCCAATTGCAGCTGCTGTACCAGATGTGGTTTTATTGCTTGAGCAAATTAACACATCTCCTGGTACATGGTATGCAGACATTGACTTGGTAAATGCCTTTTTCTCTATTCCTGTCCATAAGGCCTACTAGAAGCAATTTGCCTTCAGCTGGCAACACCAACAATATATATCTATGGTTCTACCTCAGGGGTATATTACTTCTCTGCCTTTGTGTCATAATCTTATTTGGAGAGATCTTGATCGATTTTGCTTCCAGCTGCCAATGTGGCTAGAATATAAGCAGGCAGGAAAAATGTGAACTACAAGACTGGCCTCGATTCTCAGTCTACATCTTTCACTCATGCTGTATGCTTCCTGCTCTCAAAAATCAGACTCCAAGTTCTTCAGTTCTGGGGCTCGAACTGGCTCTCCTTATTCCTCAGCTTGCAAACAGCCTATTGTGGGACATTGTGATCATGTGAGTTAATATTTAATAAACTCTTTCATCTCCTATTAGTTCTGTCCCTCTAGAGAACCCTGACTAATACAATAGGTAAATGTGTGCCAAGGTAGTTTGTCACACCTATCAACCCATCACCTATATTCAGCCAAGCATGCATTAGTTCTTTTTGCTAATGCTCTTCCCCAACTGCCATCCCCTGACAGGCCCCAGTGTGTGTTGTTCCCTACTCTGTATTCCATGCATTCTCATTCATCTCCCACTTATAAGTGAGAACATTCAGTGTTTGGTTTTCATTCTTGTGTTAGTTTGCTGAGGATAATGACTTCCAGCTTCATCTGTGTCCCTGGAAAGGATATGATCTTGTTTGTTTTTATGGTTGCATAGTATTCCATGGTATATAAGTACCATGGCATATATTTTCTTTATCCAGTCTGTCATAGATGGCATTTGGATTGATTCTATGTCTTTGCTATTGTGAATAGTGCTGCAATGAACTTACACATGCATGTATCTTTATAATAGAATAATTTATATCCTTTTGAGTATATACCCAGCAATAGAATTGCTGGGTCCAATGGTATTTCTGGTTCTATATATTTGTGGAATCACCACACTGTCTTCCACAATGGTTGAACTAATTTACATTCCCACCAACACTGTAAAAGCATTCCTATTTCTTCACAACTTTGCCAGCATTTGTTATTTCTTGATATTTTAATAATTGCCATTCTGACTGGTGTCAGATGGTATCTTATTGTGATTATGATTTGCATTTCTCTAATGATCACTGATGTAGAGTTTTTTCGTGTTTGTTGGCCACATGTATGTTTTTTGGAGAAGTATCTGTTCATGTCCTTTGCCAACTTTTTAATGGGGTCTTTTTTTTCCTGTAAATTTCCCCATTTTTAATTGCATTATCGCTCTTTTTATTCTGATTATAACATATTTTATAAAACAATGTTATTTTGGATACAAGTCTCTTATCTAAGATATGAGTGTAAATATTTCATCTTATTTTATGAGTTGTCATTTCAGTTTCTTAATGATGTTCTTTGATGTACAAAAGGGTTTTATCTTAGTTTTGATGAAGCTCCATTTATTTAAGTCTTATTTTGTCACTTGCTCTTTTGATGCTTTATCTCAAAAAGTGTTGTTCAAACAAAGTAACATGTATTTATATATTTTTTTCTAAAACTTTTATAGTTTTGCTCTTACATGTAGGCCTTTGAAGAATATTGTGATAATTTTTACATACAATGTAAGATAGAGGTACAAATTTATGCTTTTTCATGTGAATAATTAATAGGCAGAATCATTTATTGAAAATAATGTTTTTTTGATAGAAAACTTGTGGCACTACAGTTGGAGTCAATTGACCATAAACGTAAAGGCTTGTTTTTGAAATGTCAATTCTATTTTATTGATCTATTTCTATTCTGGTACCACACAAATGTTTGCTAATTTATCTGAAATATTTTTATAGAGTCAACTTTTGGCTTTGCTATTTTTATTATTTTTCTGTTCTCTACATGATTTATTATTGTTTTAATGTTTGTAATTTCTCTCCTTCCCCTTGATTTAGCTTTAGTTTGTTCTTCTATTTCTAGTTTCCAATTGTGAAAGATTGGGTTATTTACCTGTGATCTTTCTTCTTATTTTAAACTTATGTGTTTAGGATTAACAAATTATTTTAAAACTCTTCTTTAGCTACAACATAGAGACTCAGTATGCTGCACTTTGCTGTCCTTCATCTCATGAATTCTTTCATTTCCTTTGTAATTTCTTTTCTGATCCATTGTTAATTTTTGAATTTCCAAAGTTTCCTTTTGTTAATATTTTCTAATTTAGTTCAATTATGATGCTAGAGCATGCTTTGTGTAATTACAATCTTTTTTTAAACGTACTGAGGTTTACTTTATGGCTTTAACTGTGGCATATGCTGGAAAGTGTGCCATGTGTACTTTAGAAGAATGTGGGCTCTGCTGTTTAGTGGAGTGTTTATAGATGTCTGTTAGGTCTATGTGGTTTATAATGTTCAACTGTCTATTCTTTTGTGGATTTTCTGTACAATTCTATGTATTATTAAAAAGTGAGTATTGAGTTTTTAAAATGTTATTATTGCGTTATTGTCTCTTCATTTAATTTTGTCAGTGTTGTTGCTTTCCATTTTATGGTTCTGTTGCTAGGTGCATATACAACTTTTTTGTGATGGTTTGATCTTAAAACATCCTTTTTAAATCTGTAATAATAATTTTATTTTAAATATTTCTTATTTTGTCTTATATTTGTTCTGTTACCTTCATTCTATTTTGGTTACTCTTAGTATGGTCAATATTTTTCATCTTTTTCTCTTCGATCAATTTTTATCTTTGAAGTGTAACTCTTGTTAAAAAATAGAGTTGAATCATTTTTACTTTAATATTCTGCCAATCTTTGCCTTTGGATTATAGTGTTTAATTTATTTATGTTTATATAATATTGATAATTAAAAATAATGTCAGGGAGGAATTATGTCTGTTCTTTTTTTTCTGTTTTCTGTATGTCTTATATAAATTTACTTTGTCTTTAGTTTTCCATTGGTATCATCTTTGTTGTTAAATAAAACAAAACCACTGTACTTGTCTTTTTGTTTCTTTTACTCTATTCTTTTGTTATTTTGTTAGTGTTGTTGCCCTGGGAATTATACCAACATCTTGATTAAAACAAGCTAGTTTGGATTAATATAAACTTAATAGTATACAAAAAAAATTTTTTCCAATTAAGCTTCTTTTCCTTTTCCTATGCTCTTATTGCCACAGAAATTATACATTTATATATTGTAACTTTATTAATAATTGCTTTATTAGTTTATGTAGTTATCTTTTAAATTATAATGAAAACACTGTATAACCATAACTACATTTAGACTGTCTGTTTTATTTTTTCATACAGTTAGCATTATCTGTGCTGTTATTTTCTTAGTATGGACTTCAGTTTCTGTCTAGTGTTCTTTCATTTGGCATGAAGGACTTTTACTATTTCTTGCAAGACAAATCTCTTAGCAATAAACTCTGCTTTTCATTTTCAGACACTAACTTAATTAATCCATTGTATTTGAAAAATATTTTTACTAAATAGAGAATTCTAGGTTGACATTCTTTTTTGTTCAGCATATTGAATATGTTATCCCACTGTCTTCTGGCCTTCATGGGCTCTGATGAGAAGTCAGTTGTTAATTTTATAGAAACTTAAATGTGATGTCATTTTTCTCTTGCTGCCTTCAAGTTTCTCTCTGAGGTTTTTGATTAAAAATATTTTGAGCCTGGTATGTCTAAGTGTGGCTGTCTTTGAATGCATTGGATTTGATTCATGGAACTTCTTGAGTGTGTAGGTTAATGGTTATATATTTCATTAAATTTGGAAAGTTGTTGCTTATTACTTCTTCAAATATTATTTTTGCTCTTATCTCTTTCTCTCTCCACTACATCTTAGACTTGTGTGTATAGTGACATGTTTCATGTTGTTTCACAAGTATTTTAGGCTTTGTTCATTTGTCTCCATTCATTTTTCTTTCTGGATAATGCCAGATAATGTCAAACTGAATAATATTAATAACATTTTAAAATTTCTTTTTTTGTTTTAAACTGAACATTTTAAATAATAAATGTGACAAATATGGCAATCTGATAAGCATATTCAGATTTTGTGGTGTTGTTATCGTTTTGTTATTGTGTATTCCTTTAGAGTCTTTTCTAAACTATTTCTGTGAAGTCTGAATTTCCTTTTATGTGCATCCATAGTAGTCTCTGTTTTATTGCCGTATTCATCTGTTGATAATTATGCATATATTTCCTTAAATGCTTTGAACACATAAATCTATTTTTTGCAGTGATTTTCTGTGTGTTGTGGCATGCTATTAACATTCTAGAAGTTTATGACTCTGCCCTAGCCTTTATTTGGTTTCCATAGGGCTTCAAGCTCAGAAAATCTTGTAAATTAGTTTTCTTTTTTTTTTTTTCATGTGTGTGGTCTTCTGGATCTTTGAAAATATAATGGAGCCATTCAAAGCCTCCTGATGCAGATAGATAGAGAGATAGATAGATAAATTATATTTTGAACAACCTCTTATTTTCACAGCTGATATTGCCACTTCAGGTAGCTGCAATATTAAACAGTTATTACTGACTGATTTTAACAGACTCCTGAGTATAAGACATTTCTCAGTGAGTAAGCTCTTTATTAGGTCACATAATGACGAGCCCTGCAAATGTTTTCATGTTTGTTTGTTTTGTTTTTTGTTAAGCTATAAGACAAGTTAAGTAGTAATAATTACCTGGTGATGGAGATCTTTTGGAAATTAGAAATCTATTATCCCCTCCAGTAGTTGTTAGTCTGCTGATATCATAGACATCATGGCTATCAGACTGCTGGTTTTCAAGGTTACTTCAGATATAAGGGGAAAAATATGGGAATAGGATAAGTTTCAACACAGTAAAACTTACTATTCTCACCAACATTAAACTGTTTCTTTTAATAAACACTTCTAGCTTGTTTAAAGTTTTTATTAATATAAATAGTTTCAGAGAAGAAGTTGAGTTTCATGAGTTCTTGCCAGTGTTATAAATTATTTTATGAAACAAAATGAATTTCAAAACTCATTGCCCCATCATTCTGGAAATACTACCCTCTGGTGGTTTTCTATTATTTACATGGAATTAAAGTCTTCATGACAGAGATTAAAACCATAATTTTTAGAGTAACTTTCAAATCTCATTCAATCTTGATTTCAGCTCAGTTTTGAGCTTGATATACTTCAGAAATGCAAACTAAATGACCTGCTTGCTGCCCTATATCACTATATAACCACTTGGAAAATAATTGTTATCTAATTGCCAGTGACAAAATGTAGTAAGGGTCAGAGTCTTACAAACCAAATGGAAATCCCATTGCAGGTATGGGAAAAGGAATTCCTCCAATCTTCCAGCCTAGAGACTTTGATGCTGCTACTTGGATAATATATCTGAAATACATCTAAATTCAATGAGTGGTACGGTTTGCCTATTTGTCCTTTCCAAATCTCATGATGAAATGTGATCCCCAGTGTTAAAGGTGGGGCCTGGTGGGAGATATTTTGTTTATGGGGGTGGGCCCCTCATGAATCCTTGATGCCTTCCCCATGGTAGTAAGTGAACTCACCCACTGACTTTTTGGGAGATCTTTTTGTTTAAAGATCCTGCCTGGCACCTCCTGGCACTCTAACTTGTTCTATCTCTCACCATATGACCAGGTTTTGTCCCCTTCACCTTATAACCTGATTGAAGCCTTTTGAGACCCACTAAGAGCAGATGCTGGTGCTGTGCTGCCTGTACAGCCTGCAGAACCAGGAGCCAAAGTAAATCTCAGTGTTTTATAAATGACCCAACCTCATACATTGTTTATAGTGATGCAAATGGATGAATATAGTGGAAATCAAACTCTATGAATATTACTTTCTCTGACTCAAACACCTGGACATATGGAAGTGAGAACTACTTAAATCACTTAAAGTCAGTAGGAAATATAAGAGAAAGGCAGAGGCATAGTTCCCATAGCCTATTAAGATGTAAATTAGAAATATATATAATAAATATATAAAATAAATATGTATAAAAATTATGTATGTGTTGGTCAAGGCATACTTAAAATGATAATGACATTCATGCCCTTGGGCTAAGGACACTATAGATGAAATGATGATGATGATGATGACTGATTTTATATTTCCTGCTGACAAATTTTCTGCCTTGAGAACTAGTCAGCAGAGTGATTAAAGTACATGCTTTAGAAATCATAAAAAGCCAGATTTGAATTCTTCCCCAGCACTTAACTTTCTTAAGTTTGACATGACTTTGCATTTCTTATCTTGCAGCACTGTGAAAGATTTTAAAATAAGCCATACAAAAAGTCTAGTGCAATATCTGCCACATACGCTTAATAGGATAGTATATATCTGGGGGTGTAAGGGCTGGATATTTTACACTGCAATTTTACATACACATGCTCTGCATATTGTCTATATCTTCAACAGCATGTGAGAGCCTTTTTAAATCACAGGCAAGTGTGCTTATGAGACAGAGATCTACATGGATGAGAAAAGGTGAAGTGAAGGCAATACAAAGAAAATAAAAAATTAGAATAGAAACTGAGTTTAAGTTATTACAAAAGTTGAGGAAACATTTTGATACTAATTGTGTGTGTGGGGTGTGTGTGTGTGTGTGTGCACTTTCTGTGCTTATGTTACATCCATACCTTCAGTTACAGGTATAAAATCGTAGATATATACTAATTAGAGTAAAATTTTATGTTTGACAGTCCATAAGCCAGTGGGGATAATCATCAACCCATCAGAGTGCACTCAAGTTGTAGGATGGAATTAAGTCCTGGAGGCCACTGCCATGCCAGGCATTTTCTCTTTGATTGATGGTTTGCCAGATAGTCCAGTGATTTTTGGGGAAGAGTGGGTATTCTTGGAGATGGGCACTGAGAGAATAAGGGTCAGAGTTGTGCCTATTCAGCATTTTATCTGAAAGTATTTTATTGTCTTGACAACCCTTACAGTCAGTTAGCAGCTAAACATAGCCCTAAATCTAACTAAATAAACCTGAGGGGCTTCTCAGGCAACACTGAATGAGATGACATGATCACTGTCTCCAAGGAGATCTCTCTAAGGGCTTTAGACAACACGCTGCTAACATGCAAGTTTAAAAATTTGACTTAAAAATAGCAGGGAGTGGCATGACCAGAGGGAACCTCAGAGGGCAAGACTTCCATAAGGCATTTTGATTTCATTTAAAAATACAAAACATACTAATGGTAATGACAACATCAAAAATTAAATAACAATACACATGAAACATTGTTCTCACCAATGGGAGAACATATTCAAGAGGCAGGCCAGCAGTTTATGATCTTTTGCTGTTGTAGGACATTCATATGTTCTTGTGTTGGGCTGAGGTAGGGAAGGTGTTTTAGTTGTTTTGGTTCATAAACCAATGAAAATAGTTCAATATGATCAGTGTCAGAAGGAAATTAAACATGCATAGATGTAGGTATGCTAGAGAAAATGTCATGAGAGAGGAGAAATTTTCAGAGGGATAGAATTGAAAGAACCAAAGTCAAGGAGAAAAATCAAAACTAAATTTTAGAATAGGGCTCATTGATATTGAAGCCTCCTTTAGGAGACAGTAGAATAGAGAAAACAGAGCACAGGGGGAGGACAGTGATTCACTTATATAGGAAAGGGTGTGCATCATTTGCTGAGGCCAGAAATAATTAGACAAGAATGATGAAGATGTAAATTTTTAAACATATTTATTCTTTTTTCATTAAAAGTTGCTGTTCCGAAAGTTGGGATGACTTGGGGAAATTATTCAACTTGTTTAAGCCTGAGTTTCCTTATCCAAAACCTGAGACAGGTATACCTTTTACTGAGCCCTCTGAGGAATGAGAGTTGAGAGTTGACAGCACAGAAAAAGTGGGCATAGGTAGAGTGGGTGAAACATATTGCAGGTTCCAAGACTGCAGAATGTAAAGACGGCAGGGCCAATGTTGCTGGAGCCCAGTGAGTATGGGAAAGAAGGGTGGCATAATGAAAAAAGAAAATCATTCCATAAGGCAGGTAGGTACCTATTAGAAGGCCATCACAGGCCAAGTTGTAGAGATTCTATTTTAGATGCATTGGGAATATACTGAAGAATTATCAAGAGTGTGTAAAATGTTGATTTATATTTTTGAGAAATTTTGGAAAATGATGGTCAAGATGTTTGCACAACATCCTAAGTGCAGTCAATGACAATGATTATACACTTAACGGGTATAAAATGGAAAATTTTATGTGTTTTATCAAAATTTCTAACACATGAAAGAAATATAGAATACAGTTAAGATGAAGAAGCCTCCTCATTAAGGCCTCACACACACTGTAATGTATTAGGAATTGTTTTCAATTATGGAAACTGAGAAACAGAGACATTCTGAGACCCCAAAAGTTGTAAGCCATTCTGGAGAAAGCTTGGGGAGAAGCTGTCTCTTTTACCCCTAATTGCGAAAATGCAATTATTTCCAAAATCATGCCCCTCTACCTCCTCATTGCTCAATTTTGATGTTTAAATAAAATTTGCTTTTCATTTTGAGGTGTCAGATATGAATTATTTTTTTTCAACTATGCATGAAAATTTCCATCAACAGAAATATTAACAATTCTTTTATTATAACAGTGCAATTATGCCATGTATAGCAGCAATTATAGCACATGCATTTAAATAGTCATCATATTGTCTGAAATTTCTGGCAAAAAAGCAATTAAGATATTTTTCCATTTAAGTATTAGGTATCCCATTCTTTGTCACATTTCCTATTAAATGTGTGCATTTTGATTTTTGAAATTCAAAAAAACCTATAGAAAATGTATTTTAAGAAGATTTTCAAATAATTTGTAAATTAAATAAAGATCTATTTTGTGGAAGTCATGTAAGCCTCATTATTCTTTTTGAAACATCTTATATTAAGTAAAAAAAATCTTTGCTACTTATAGCTTTAAAATAGAAGATCTGCAAAGATAAGTATAATCAAAAGAAAAGTATATCAGAATTGAAGTACCTTTGACAATGCTCTAATCGCAGTGGGCAATTGAATGCATTTGACCAAAGAAAATGAATTCCAGTGACTAAGATTTAGGCATTTAGATATAACAAAAAAAAAAAATGGATTCACAAACTCCCACATGAGTTAAAATGGAATTGTCTTAAATTTGCAATAATAATTTTGATAATTGAACCATGAAGGTAAGCAGGGCAGCACAGTATTGGAATAACTTTGATATGAGCTTCTGATATCTCCATGGTGCAAAAATACATTTGATATTTATCTCAGAATGCCTAAAAGAAATTTTATCACTTGCATAGATCAGAATAATAAATCTCATGAAATGATTGTTTCATATACAAAACTACCTCTGCAACTTTAATTCTAGAATGTTTGTTTCAGCAACATCTATCTGTCCAGGGCTTTCTATGTGCATTTAATTCTACCAACATTCATTATGTGTCTACTTTATGTATTCATTATGCTTCAGAATAAATATATAAGGATGAATAAAATGAAATGTTAGCATGATGAGAAAAGAGAAAAATCGCTTTGAAGTCTAAAGACTTACTTGTACCACTTGCTAATCCTCTAACCTAATGAATCCTGTAATCTTACCCAATTTCAGTTTCCTAATCTATAAACAATGGGCATACATTTACCTCAAATGGTTATTATAAGAAATAAAGATGCTAATTTATATAACATGCTTAGCACAGTTTCTAGATCACAATGTATATGCCTTTTAAGTTAGCTCTCTTCTTGTCTCTTGACCTAATAAATTTACACTGGTGAGAAAAATTGAAGTTAAAAGAAAAAATATATGTACAGAATATATTTGTATATTCTGTACAAATTAACATACAGAATATACACTGCATACATGTCATGCAAATTGCATGCATTATTCTGCTAATATATCCACAAACATGTCTTGAACTTTTTCTATTTGACTCATATCTAGATATTTGGAAAATAGCACCAATCAAAAAATTATCTATTTGACAGAGTTTACATTCTAGAGCCAAAGATATTGAGCTATCAAACTGACAAATAATAGTAGTATTTTTTTACCCATTTACCACGTGCCAGGAACTGACATTGACATCTTATGTACACTAACTAATTTAATCATCATGGTAACCCTATGCAATAGGTAATATTATTTTCATTCTCTGTTTACATGTAAGGAAACTGAGGCAGATAAGTATCACGTAAATTGACAACATTAGTATGTGGCAGAGTTGGGATTCAAAACTGAGCAGATTGTTTTTTAAACACTCTCATTTTCTCCTGTTTCTTTAAACATGATAAGGAATTCAGCTTGAATGTTTTGCTGCACAGGGAGATAGAAAACTAGACAGCTGCCGATCATGCATGGCAAGTAATTGGGTGCTATTCAGAGTATAATGGGAGGTTATTAGAAGGTTTTAAGCAAGAGAGTGAGGAAAATATCATTATGCTTTATAAATTCAATCTGACTATTATGTAGGGGGAAGGATTCTGAAAGAGATAGTGAGGAACTAGGAAAAGCAATTAAGATTTTATTTCTTGGAGTCCCTAGTGGAAAATGATAATGGCTTGGACAAATCGGTGATATTGGAGACAGTAAAAATTTGTTGATGTGGAGTCCATTAGAATGTTTAGACTATAGAACTTATTGATGGGTTGTTTATGAAGAGTAAGGGGGTTTCATTTTGAAATTGATGAATTTGGCATGCATATCTAAAATCACCTTGTATACACAAATCTGGAGCTCAGTGAGAAGTGAATGTTTGGTGGTAAAATAATTGTGTGTCATCATTATATAGTGGTCTTTAAAAACATGCAATCAAGTGAAATTTTATAGTGAGCAAATGTAGAGAGGAGAAAGAATATTTAGGGCCAAACTTTGAGAGCTTTAAAGCATCTAGAAATTGAGTCAAAGAGTGGGAAAACAGCAAAGGAAACTAAAAAAAAAAAAAAAAAAAAAAAGGATACTGAAGTCAGAGGAATTCCAAGGAAGCAGAGAGACCAGAAACCGACATAAGAGTATGTACTATTTGTACTAAGTCATCTTGACAGGTAGATATGTATTATTATTATCACTGAAATTTAATAAATAAGGAAAGAAAGGTTCCAAGTGGTGAATAACTTGCCCAGTGTCACAGATAGTAGAGATATGATTCCTATTGATATTGATGGGTTTTAGACTATAATTTTATTTATCAACCTTCTTATTAACTATACAAGCAGTACTAACAATTGTGCCCTAATCAAGGTGTACATACAGCATACATTTGATGGTTAATATTAAGTGTCAACTTGACTGGATTGAAGAATGGAAAGCAATGTTCTTGAATGTGTCTGTGAGGGTGTTGCCAAAGGAGATGAACCTTTGAGTCAGTGGACTGGGAGAAGAAGACACACCCTCAATGTGGGCACCATATAATCAACTGCCAGTGGGAGTAAAATAAAGGAGACAGAAGAAGATGGGAGGAGCGGACTTGCTGAATCTTCCAGCCTTCATCTCCCTCCCGTGCTGGGTGCCTCGGCCTTGAACATCAGACTCCAAGTTCTTCAGCTTTTGGACACTTGGATTTCCACCAGTGGTTTGCCAGGGGCCCTCAGGCCTTCAGCCACAGACTGAAGGCTACACTGTTGGCTTCCACACTTTTGAGGTTTGGGGATTTGCACTGACTGGCTTCCTTACTCCTCAGCTTGCAGATGTTCTATTGTGGGACATCACCTTGTGATCGTGTGACTCAATTCTCCCTAATAAACTCCCCTTCCTATATACATCTATCCTATTAGTTGTGTCCCTCTAGGGAACTCTCACTAATGCAATATGCAATGCTAAAAAAGGAATTTATTCACTTTCTTAAACTAAGAGAAAAAGAGTAAGATTTTCCTTGAATCCTGACAAATAGTTATGAGTTCTCTAAAGTGACAGAAATTCAGGAAGAAGTGGCAAGCATTTCAAACAGAGAGATCAGCAGACATAATAAACAAAACCTCCATGGAGAGAAACACATTGTAAAATAGTTGTGTGTGTGTGTGTGTGTGTGTGTGTGAGAGAGAGAGAGAGAGAGAGAGATTGAGAGAGAGAGATATTTAGTTTTTCTGTGGAAGAACTCATCATCTGGGATTTAAAAGTATAGGAGCAAAAAAGTAGTGGCTTCAGAAAAAAAAATGAAAGAACAATGAGATCAGGTTGTAGAATTTCTGCCATGAAAATAACTTTGCCCTTTAATCTATAGACATGATAGGGAAAAAAGAAGGCTTATAAACCATAGTACCAGTTAGAGCTACCAATTAGAAAATAGTGTTGTCTCCTAGAATAGGTAAGTTATTTTTGTTCTTTTGGCATCCTTAATTTCAAGAACAGTCATGCTCCATTCTTACCTGGTTATGATGGAACTATTGATCATACATTTTCTCACCTTATTCTGAGTGATAAATAACTGACTCAGGTAGAAATACCTATAATGCACTAACCCACTGGACCCAGTGATCAAATAAGAGGCAATTAGTATCTATTTCTTTTATACCACATAGCTACCAACAAAACAAAGCTCTCTTCACAACAGCTGCAAAGTTAGGACCGTAGGAAGCTAGAACTGCCAGAGGTTGTTTCCCAAGCTGTCCATCTGTAAGAAGACTGCAAAAACTGAGCCCTATTAGATAATTCTGGATCTAGCCATTCCTGGGACATTTTTACAGTTAAATTAATGTGTAAATTCCTTTTCTCCTTAAATATATTTGAGGCCCATCTAATAGGTTGTAGTGAGAAAACCTGGGAAATGTAAATTAACTGATTATGTCAATAATCCTGTGAAGAAATGAGGTGACTATAACAATGGCAATAAAGATAAAAATAGCAAAGGAACACATTTGAGGCATTTTGGAGGGTGTGTTCAGTTTATTAACATTAAAGAACTTGGGTGTGTTCAGAGTAACTGAAGCATCTTCTTTGAAAACTGAATGGTTATTGGTGTAAGCATTCATATGCGGCCACGTCCTCCCTTTGGTGTGAAAGAGAGAGAAGACAGGTAGGAAAAAGTTTATTTAATGGTTTGCAAACAAGTAATGCTTGGTCTCTGTAGATGGGAGATGTTTGTAGAAGGTGGAGGTATGGGCAGCCAAAAGAGGAATAATTGGTTTTGGAGCCCAAAACAATGTCTAGAATAGAGCACAAATTTGGGAATCATTAGTACTTAAGTGATGCATGACATATGATTTTAGGGGAGGTAAGGAAGAATAGCTCAGGAGGAGACACGTAACAATAATGAATGCTTCTTGAAAATGGGTTCAGATTTCTTCATCGGTGGATTCCCAACACTAGCATATGTGCTTTATAAACCAATGCATGATTGGGTCAGGTACAAGGCGAGGCTTGTTCCTGCTTACAATCTCCTTTGAGTCTTCTGTGAGGCTCTGAGGTGCATTTCCATTTCTATCTCTGTTTTACAAGTAAGGAAAGTGATAAGATCACATGCAGTTTAAAATTGCTACAATTCTAGAATTTCATCATTCACCTCCGGTTCTTTATGTGTGTGCTAATTTTTAAAAAAGCAAAAGGGTGCTTTTTCCAAAATGTCTTCAATACATCTCTACATTTTAACATTGTATAATTATCTTAAGACCATTTTGTTCATATGACAATCAACTATGGAGCCACTGTGGCTCAAAATGTCAAGTCAAAATCAGTCAAGCAGTGATCTGCATATGTTTTCTCTACAGCCATTGTGACTGTGAAGGGCAGCGTTGTCTTCCTTATTTAGTGCTCCTAGAGTGGACTCAAATTCACTTTCCCAGGGACTATTAAAAGTTTCAGCCAAAATAATTTTTGCTAAAAATGTGAAGAATTAATCAATGTGTATAAACAATTTTAAATTCATTTTTTAAAAAAATACTATTGCTGACTATATTGAGGTTTCTGTGAA
Organism: Cheracebus regulus; assembly: GCA_963574635.1. Lineage (NCBI taxonomy): Eukaryota > Metazoa > Chordata > Mammalia > Primates > Pitheciidae > Cheracebus > Cheracebus regulus. Next base: position 18,061 of record CAUYQU010044368.1, read on the forward strand.
AGAAAATGGCTCAATGAAGAACTGCATTTGAAGTTAAATAAATGAATTTATACTTGGGAAGTTCTCATGAATTTTTGTTACACGATTCTGTTTAAATGCATTTATATGTACTAGAAATATAACAATGGTGATTTAAAAAATAAATAAATAAACAGCAGCAAACACCAGCATCATATGATTTAGCCTAAAAACATTTATTTAATGCATTCTGTTTATGGTGCAAGTTTAAACAAATATCTTCCTATTTATTTTACTAGTCCTGGATAGGCTCACCTTAGGAAAAAATTAATTTTTTAAGCAATACAATGCAACTAAGACATCCACTTGAAATTTTAAATAACCAAATCAACAATTACTAATTATTTAATGATGATCAATTATTTTACAGATATATGATGCAATGTAAAAGTTATATAAAAATAATATGTTAAGAAAGAAGGGGAAAATGTGTGCTTGCTTTCATCAACCTTGTATTAATCCATTCTCACATTGCTATAAGGAAATGCATGAGACTGGGTAATTTACACAGAAAGGAGGTTGAATTAATTCGTGGTTTCACAGGCTGTACAAAAAGCATGGCAGCATCTGCTTGGCTTTTAGGGAGGCTGCAGGAAACTTACAATTATGGCAGAAGGCAAAGAGAGAGCCAGCACTTCACATGACTGGAGCAGGAAGAACATAGAGAGTAAGGAGGTGCTACACACTTTTAAACAACCAGTCTCATGAGAACTCATTTAGTACATATTACCAAGGTGGGGAGGGAGGATTGTGCTAAACCATGAGAAACTGCCCTCATGATTTAATCACCTCCCACCAGGTCCCACCTCCAACATTAGGGGTTATAATTGAACATGAGATTTGGGTGGGAACAGAGATTCAAACTACATCAGCCCCATTGGATATATCCTAGTCCATTGAAAAAGTGACTATGATATATTAATTATCTCTCTAGGTCTCTGCTTAGAAAACTTCATTAGCACAAAGATTCGTTGTTTTGTTTTAGTTCTTAATTGACATCAGTAGAGGTAGAATCTGTTGCAGGCTTAGCTTTAACTCAGGAGAGAAAGTCCTTGTTTTCTGTCAAGGCTTTGACTCCTACTAGCTGTGTTATTTGAGCAATTCATTGCCTTTTTGTGTTACTTAGTTTTTTCAAATGAAAATTTGGAATAATGTACTTTTTTCCTATTTTCTTCATACTTTTGATGGAGAAGCCAAAGGAGATAAAGATGACCATTGTCTGTATGTATCTACAACTTTCACATTTCTAAGTCTTTGTGCATATAGGTATGGCTACATAGAAATTTCTAGGAGGAAATCTTGCTGGTTCCTGGGGCAAGGGGGCATCAAGCAGGCATTGCTCAGAATGAATGTCTATTATGTAATTCTGCTTTGTAGGTCTAGAAATTCGCTATTTTGTCAGTGTATATTCAGTCAGGAACTATGCATATTCAGAAGAGACTGACAAACTGATATAAGAAAACTTTAATTTATGATAAATTATAACATTATGGGGAGAGCTATTAGGCATTCCTATTAAGAGATATCACGGAAACCGAATGAATCATCAGAGAGCTATTTATTGATTTTAGAATTAAGTGCAAAATGATAGTCTCAAGGGATATTTCGTCTTGATGAACAATTGCATCTGTACTCCCTGAGGTTGCTGTGATGTTTGGATCTAGCAGATTCTACCTAAACCAAAGTACTAAATACATATATGCACATCCCTGTTCATTAAGGTCCAAGCAGACCTCTTTTTCTATATTGTTTTCTCTTTTTATACATCATTTTCTATAGAAAATGACTTTCTAGTGACACTTTAGTCATGCTAATTAAAACAAAGTGCACTCCAAATTCATGTCCCTTAGATCAGATGGCAACCTTTTAATTCCACAGAGATAATTCACTTTACCTCTAATTTAAGACATAAATGTTAATTTTTTCAAGTTATATGGATGCATATTACTTTAAAACAAGCATTCATAATTGAAATGTATTTATTATTTTTAAATAACTTCTATTTATTTACTCTGCATTCTCTAATTCAGGCTAAGTACATTATGAAGTTTTCTTATTTAGTTATTAGAGATTTCAGGAAGAGAAAACTGAGACTTAGAGAAATGGAATAACTGCTTCAACATGAGATAGGCTAGTAAGCCAGGAAGTAGTCATACTTAGGACTGAAATTCAACTAGAGACCAGAGTCCAATGTGTTAGTCATTATGCTATTAAAAAATAAAATCTCAATATCATTTGATTTATATGGGAGCTCTTTATGGCTATTGATTGGTATATTAAATAGCTATTTTATATCTTCATTATAAAAATGACATTAATATTACATCAGGATTGATTTGAAACTATTCAGATGGCATATTACTTGTTTTAAATGCTTATATCGAAGAATATGCTTGAATCTGTTTATTTAAACTATTTGTTGACAGCTACCTTTTTGGAAGGATCATGTAGTCAGTGGGCAGAATGGAGTTTTATAGTAAGATAAATTTGCCTTATGGTTCTATTACTTCCTCGCTGAGTGAACTCTGGTAAGTTATATAACCCACATGCTTTAATATCTTTACCAGGCTGGGCGTGGTGGCTCATGCCTGTAATCACAGTACTTTGGAAGGTCAAGGTGTGTGGATCATGATGTCAGGAGTTTAGACCAGCCAGACCAGTATGATGAAACCCCAACTCTACTAAAAATACAAAAATTAGCCTGGTGTGGTGGCATGTGCCTATAATCCCAGCTACTCAGGAGTTTGAGGCAGGAGAATCACTGGAACCCGGGAGGCAGAGGTTGCAGTGAGCCAAAATCATGCCACTCCACTCCAGCCAGGGCAACAGAGTGTGATTTAGTCTCAAAAAAAAAAAAAAACCACTTTACCAGTAAACTAGCAAATGTGCTATTTAAGCCTATGATTTCATTGTTATGCACTATGCCTCAAAATAAAATGGAAAATAAAATATAAAATAGGCTGTATTTACCGTGGAGAGAACAATTTAATGGAGGAAGACACATATTAATTTAATAAAATTAATTTGTTACAAAGAATAAGAATATCAACAGTGCTGTTCTGGTAAACCAGCTCTCTGAGGAGAAAACAAAAATTCACAATTTGTAGTGTGTACTGATTCTTATGGTGTAAATATTCCCCTCATGGCCAATTTCAAGCTACAAACCAGCTTGTAAAATGCCTATTTTATAATCTCTGCTTATGATTCAGTGATTCCAATCAGTTGTATATGTTCAATAGAGAGGTTTTTTCTTTTTCTATCAAGAAACTTTGATGAACATCAAAAGGTTGAGTTAGCTCATGTAAATTGCCTAAAAAAACTTATTTTTGCAGAATATTCTATAAACACCCATACCTTTTTCATTCTCCATTTCTACATAAAGTATTACTTGCCTCTATTTAATAGATTTAAGATCTATATAAGAGTTAAAGGCTGGAAAAATATTTTATCTGTATTGGGAGTCTTTGCAGAACTATAGTTTAAATTACACTGTAATGCATTTGTATTTGTGCTTTTGGACTCAGATTATGTAAGAAATAGAAGGTAAACAGGTTTTTAAAAGTCCCAGAAGGAAAGAATGATATACATGCTGTGATCAATAAATGGGATCAAATGGTCACTCAGCAGGGCATTAATTTTCTCCTAGCATTCACAGTTCTCTCTTGACAGTAAATAAAATTATCATTCCTTTCAAATCTTTGTGCTGAAACTTTCATTTATCCTTTGTCATCTAAATATTTGTTTTCATTTCTCTTTTCCAATATCCTTTTCAACTTCATTATAATGTGATTCTTACTCCATAATTTCCTCCACCTTCCATCAAACCTCTTTGTTTTCATTTTTTCTCTCCTTTATCTTAAATCTTTATGTACTTTATTTTTCTCCTTCTTTCTTGTATTAATGTCACCATATTTAACACATGCAATTTTCTAGCTTCTGTTTTGATACTTAGTTTGGAGGCAATAGCTGAATTATAATTTACATGTAAGAAAATGCACAGATGTTAAGTATACACTTTGATGAATATTGGCAAATGTATATATTCATGTAACCACCACACTAGTTAAAGAATATAACTGTCATCTCAGAATGTTTCCTCCTGTTCTTTTATCAGGTACTCCTGTACCCCAAGGCAATTATTGTCTTGTTTTTGATCATCATAGAATAGTTTGGTCTATTCTTGGATTCTGTATGAATGTAATTGTTCAATACATATATATACACATATATATTATATGTATATATGTATGTATGTGTATATATACATATGTATACTACACATACATATATACATATATATGTATATATCATGAATTCTGATGTATATATACATACATATATGAAATATATATGAAATATATCATGAAGTATATATATTTATATATATACTTTTTTTGCCTGGCTTTTTAAATTTAGCAATATTTTTTAGAACATTTATCTTGTTGCTTTCATCATTAGTTTACTCTTTAGAAATGCTGAGTAACATATCATTATATACATGTGTTACAATTAGTTTATGTATTATATTGATAAGCATTTAGGTTGTTTCAGTCTACACTAATTGTGAATAATTTCTCTGATATGATTTGACTCTGTGTCCCCACCCAAATCTCATCTCAAGTTGTAATCCCCAGGTGTCAAGGGAGGGACCAAGTGGAAGGTGATTGGATCATGGAGACAGTTTCCCCAATGCTTTTCTTATGATAGTTAGTGAGCTCTCATGAAATCTGATGGTTTTAAAAGTGGCAGTTTCCCCCGTTCTCTCTTTCCTGGCATGATATTACAATGTGCCTTGTTTACTCTTTGACTTTCACCATGATTGTAAGGTTCCTGAGGCCTCTCCAGCCATGTGGAACTGTGAGTTAATGAAACCTCTTTTGTTTATAAATTACCGAGTATCAGATAGTATCTTTATAACAGTGTGAAGAAAAGACTAACACACCTTCCATAAAAATTCTTGTTTAAGTCTTATCTAAATTATATGTTTGTATTTTGTGGGGAGATAGAAGTAAATCATTTGAGGTAAAACTGCTGGATCATAGGCTAGACATATAAATCATGGAAAAAGAAACTGCCAAATCATTTCCCTAAATGGCTATATGTTTAACACCCATCAGCAATGTGTCAGTTTCAGTTATTTCACATCTTCCCCACATTTGGTGTTTCTGGCTTTTAAAATTTTAACCATTCGATGCATGTAGAATGGTATCTTCATAAAAACCCTAGAAGAAAACATATGCAATACCATTCAGGACATAGGCATGGCAAGGACTTCATGACTAAAACACCTAAAGCAGTGGCAAAAGCCAAAATAGACAAATGAGATCTAATTAAACATAAGAGCTTCTGCACAGAAAAAGAAACTATCATTAGAGTGAACTGACAACCAACAGAATGGGAAAAAAATTTTGTGACCTCCCCATCTGACAAAGGGCTAATAACCAGAATCTACAAAGAACTTAAACAAATTTACAAGAAAAAAACAAACAACCCTATCAAAAAGTGGGCAAAGGATATGAACAGACATTTCTCAAAAGAAGGCATTTATGCAGCCAACAAACATATGAACAAATGCTCATCATCACATGTCATTAGAAAAATACAAATCAAAACCACATTGAGATACCATCTCACACCAGTGAGAATGGTGATCATTAAAAGATCTGAAGACAACAGATGCTGGAGAGGATGTGGAGAAATAGAAATGCTTTTACATTGTTGGTGGCAGTGTAAATTAGTTCAACCATTGTGGAAGACAGTGTGAGGATTCCTCAAGGTTCTAGAACTAGAAATATCATTTGACCTAGCAATTACATTTCTGGGTATATACCCAAGGATTATAAAACATTCCATTATAAAAACACATGCACATGTATGTTTATTGTAGCACTGTTTAAAATAGCAAACACTTGGAACCAACCCAAATTTCCATCAATGATAGACTGGATAAAGAAAATGTGGCACATATGCATGTATCCATGGAATACTATGCAGCTATAAAAAAGGATGAGTTCATGTCCTTTGCAGGGAAGTGGATGAAGCTAGAAAACCTCATTCTGAGCAAACTGATACAAGAAGAGAAAACTAAGCACCACATGTTCTCATTCATAAGTGGGTGTTGAACAATGAGAACACATGAACACAGGGAGGGGAGCATCAAACATCAGGACTTGTTGGGGGTGTGGGGGATAGAGGAGGGATAGCAGAGGGTGGGGGGAATGGGAAGGGATAACATTAGGAGAAATACCTAATGTAGATGACGAGGGGATGGATGCAGCAAACAACCAGAGCACATGTATATCTATGTAACAAACCTTCACATTCCTCACATGTACCCTGGAACTTAAAGTACAATAAAAAATTTAAAAAAAGGAATGCTATCTCTTCGCAGTTTTAAATTGCCATTTCCTGAAGATTAATGATGTTGAGTCAATTTTTGTTTAGTAACTTTCATGTTTTTTCTTTTTTGAACTTTGTGAAGTTTGATTATCACTTTACTTAAATGGTTTGTTTATATTTGTATAATTATCTATAGTAATCCTTTATATATTTTGGGTATGAGATTTTCTTAATCAGATATAGGTATTTTGTGTACATTATCCTACTCTTTCGTTTGTCTTTTTATTTTCACTGAGTTGTTTATGAGCAGAAATTTTTACTTTTGATAAAATCCAAAGTATTAGATAGATAGATATGATAACTAGTCGGTATTTTGTGTTCTAGGAAATCCAAAATGCTCTCCAGACTCATTCACGATTCATCTTGTCACAAATTACAGAATTTTCTTTTTTAAGGCTGAATAGTGCTCTATTTTGTATATGTACCTCATTGTTTTAGTCCATTCATCTGTTGATACACAGGTTGATTCCATATCTTGGTTATTGTGGGTAGTGCTGCTATAAAAATGACAGTGCAGACATCCCTTCAATATATTGACTTTGTTTCCAAATAAACACGACAGCACAGATAATCCCTTCAACATATTGACTTTGTTTCCAAATAAACACGACAGTGCAGATATCTCTTCAACATATTTACTTTATTTTCTTTGGATATAGATCCAGTGGCGGATTACTGGATCATATGTCAGCCCCATTTCTAACTTTTAGAGGAAGCTCCATTCCATTTCCCCATAATGGCTGTGCTAATTTATATTTCCACCAATAATGTTCATGTGTTCCCTCTTCTACTTATCCTCTCTATCACTTCCATCTTTTTGATAATAGCCATTCTAACACATGACAAACAATTTATTGAAAATGATGCAGAGATGACATGGAAAGCCTTCATACTGTAATGTAGGTTTGACAATTGTGGAGAGGAAGAGAAAATAAGAAATATTGAATAGAAAGAATCTCCTACAACAGTATGTTTGCAAAAATTAAAAAGAAAAAAATAGAGCTAGGCACATTAAATTTCCCCAAGGCAAAGTGACTCATTAGAGGAGTCCTGTGCCTTGCATGAATGGGTCAGCATGAGTACCCTACCATGCTTAGTCAGGGCTGGGAGCAGTCCATGGAAGCATTCATTGTGTTGGTACAAATGAATGCGATACAGACCCAAAAGGGTAGTAGCTGGGGTTGCTCTGTTTTTTTGTGGTAGATAAGCTGAGAAGTGGATTTTCATACTTGTTTTTGTCTTACTTCTTTTACTTTACATAATGTTTTTGAGATTCATCTCTGTTGTTGCATGTTTTAACAGTTTCTCATACTTACTGATGAATAGCATCTAATTGCATTACTATAAAGCAATTTATATATTTTCCTATAGGCAAACAAATTGGGTGGTTTCAAATTTGGGGCTGTTATGAATAAAGCAGCTGTAAAATAGTAATGTACAAATATTTTTGTGATCTTACGTTTTCAGTTCTCTTCTGTAAATACTTCCTAGCTTTTCTGGTCATAGAACATATATATAACAAACTTTATATGAAATTATGTAACATATTTCCAAAGTAGTAATAACATTTTAACTCCTACCATGAATATATGAGTGTTTTAGTTGTTCGACTGCCTCCTGAAGTTTTGCTATTTTTTTTTTAATTTTAGCTATTCAGGTGGGTATGCAGGGCTATCATATAGTGCTTTTAAATATATGTTTCCCTGATAACTCAGGATGTTGAAAACCTTTACATGTGTTTATTGGCCATTTTTTTGTGAAGCGCCTGTTTCAAATATTTTGTCAATGTTTTCATTAGATTGTTGTAGTCACACTGTAGAAGAAAGAGGACACCCCCATCACTCACCACATTTAGTTTGGATTTTGAGACCAATAATAGCACTCATGCACCTGAGAAGGTGTGAAGAGATTAATGATAATGAAGCATTCTAGGAAGAGCAGAGCAGAATCCAAAATGGCTTAAGCAAGCAAGATAAGCAGGCCGAGTTAGGGTTTTACGGTGGTTAGTGGGTGTAGGTGGAATAGAGGTTTTCCTTTATAGCTTAAACTGCTTATGTGTGCCACAGGAGGGATCACCTGAGCCTTGTCATCAGCTTTCCCACATGTGGGGAGATACTGGGTCTTAGTATGTTCCAAAAAACCCAAGCTGTAACAGTGACGTGGACAGAGACCTCTTCCAGATACCAAAATACACATTAAAAAATACAGTCCCTAACCTCAAAGATAACCCCTATTACTACAATTGCACATCATTTTTTCAGACACTTGACTGAACACAAACACAGACACACAAGAAAAGTGCGTGTTTCATTTTTGTAATTTTTACATAAATTATATAAATTATACATATTTATCATTGGACAAGTTTATTATGTTTTATTTTCTTCTCAAAAATGTGTTTAGAGATTTAGCATGTCTGTATATGTAGATCCATCTTGTCATTTGTAAGTGCTTTATTATATTCTTTTGATATGCCACAATTTAGCTCTTTAGTGATGAAATATCTTCATGTTTTGTTTTCAGAATTTTACAACAGGCAGGTTTGTGTTTTGATATCTTGAAACCACAAGTTAGAATTGTTGATACTGCATTTGTTATTGAAACTTCAGTCTTAAAACATGTATCTGCATGTTTTATTCAAAGGCTTCTAAAGATTTTTGCTTTATATAAAAGATCCTAATTTAAACTCCATTGGTATTATTAATTGAGTATGCTTGATTTTTCATCTTTAATAGGGTAGTTGTAACATGGTAAAGAGAAGGGAAAGGAATTGTCTTTTGGTGTGTCTTCATTTTTCATACTGAATTAGTGAAAATTTTTTAGAGATTTGCTTAGCATATAAGGACAGTAATATACAGCCTTTGGGTAAATTGTTTCTATTTTTTGCATGCTTACCAACAATACCAAAATGAACAAATTTGTGTATGATCCCTTCTGCAAAGGAGTGACTGTGTCCCTGCGTAGGTGGTAAGCAATGCAATTACTGCATCATAACATAAGCCTAAGTGTAATCATATGCCTCCAGCATAGCTGGGCTAACTTAGACACTTCAGCAGAGATTATGAGGAACATGTTCCCTATATTCTGTCTTCCACATTTGATGTACTCAAGAGAATTTTGCCACTTTTATCCTGTAAATGTGCTGCATATATCTTCTTTAAAATGTTTGTTGGGATGCGTTTATCTGTTAATATTTTCTTTTCTCTCTTTTTATTTTACTGCCAATATCTAAATTTCACAACTTACATAATGCTTTGACATCTATAATCTCAGTTTTATCCTCACAAGAGTTCCATAAAGTAGTCAGAGAAGCATTTTTTGTTAACGGAGTTTGAGAGAAAAGATTTCAATGTAAATATTCAGCTATAGTATAATATCACCAGGTAAATACATTTAGAAGTGAAGCTATGCAATATTTATATATTGTTAATATTTTAGTATGTCATTTTGCTATTTCTTAAAAAATAAAAAAATCTTATTTATAAACTTTGCTCTACTGGCTACTCAGTAGAAAAAAAAAATCTCAACTCCAGGGCAATCGAGAGGGTCTATTCGTTTTAAATGTTGATCAATTTTTTCAATGAGAAAATTTTATTTTTGCACATGCTATTCAATGTCTTCTCAATCCCCTAAACTCAGAACTCAATATTATTTGCCTTATTATTACTTGAAACAGTACAATATCATCTGGTAAAAGTTATTAAACAACTTCAAAAGAAGTGAAATTTTTCTTCAACATAATAAATATATAAATATGACTCTGAAATTAGTAGATCAGAGAATGTAATATAAATTTTAATGAACTATTATAGAAAAGCAAATAGAAAAGCTGTGACAATGTATTACTAAAGAAAACTTATGTCACTGTTCTTAATTATCAAATTAATCAGACTTCTGGATAGGTTGGTGCTGTCTTAAAACAAGAGTGATTAAACAACTGATAGGATATATACAAATGACTAAATCAAGTCCCATCTTTCCAAGAATATTTTTGTTAAAAATGCTAGGTACATCCACTATAATTTTTATAGGAATTTTTACAAGATTTATATATTTATTTAGCTAAATTATGCATTTGACATTTACTTCTTTGTCAGTCCCTTCCTTCTTTCTCCAATTCTTGTGTTTCTAGGATTTTCAAGGCTGAGTTTACTTACAGAATGCCATCTCATTACTAAACTGGGAATATCAGAAAGCTGAAACTATACCAGAATGACTTCAGAATGCAGATGCTCCTCGATTTACAAAGGAGTTACATCCCAGTAAACACATCATAAGTTAAAAATATTGTTAAATCAAAAGTTCACTTCAACTTGTGATACTTTAACTTATGATGCATTTATCTAGGCAAAATCTCATCATAAGTTGAGGAGCATACTGAATGCGTGCTGCTTTTCACCAGTAGACCAGTATAAAGCAGAAAACTTATAAGTCAGGCCATCTTAAGTCAGATACCATCTGTGTACTCTATTTCTTCTACCAGTATTTGTATCCAGACAAGATAGACTCTCAAAAATTCTTACTTTTTGCCTTTGTGGGTTAATCAGGGTTCTCTACAGCAACAGAGAGAGAAATAAAAAGAGAAATACAGAGAGAGATGCAAACAGTGAGATAAAAATAGGTAGCAAAGAATAAATTTACTTTAAGAAACTGGCTCATGTGATTTGGGGAACAGACAAGTTCAAAACTCACATAGTGGAGCAGAAGACTGAAAACCCAGACAGGATTTATATGTTGTAGCCTTCTTCAAGTTAAATTCCTTCTTCAGGAAACTTTAGTCTTTTCTTTTAAGGCTTCTTACTGATCATCTAAGGTTCACCCACATTATAAAGAGTAAACTTGTTTTTACAAAAAGTCTATTGATTTTAATGCTCAGTTTATTGGTTAAACCCATCACAACATTTTCAAAGCTGTTGTTTGAGCAAACTACTGAACACCATAGCATACCAAGTTAACACATAAAATTAATCATCTCATTATACAATAAGTCTCAAGCATTAGTATTTTAGTACAAAAGGAAAATAATTAGGAATAAACCTAAACCCAAATCAAAACAAATCAAAATCCAGAAACACAGTTACAAAGACATCTAAAAATTTGATATTCTTAATTGGTACTTCTTGTACTTAAGTCAAAAATTAATATGTATATTAGTATGCCATTTATTTCCTATTTAACCATCTAATTTTTATATAATATCAAAAAAGAGTATGAGTCCCAGTTTTTCAGTTCAAGGCATTGAAACATATGGGTTAAAAATGGACTCCAAGGTGACGCAGTCAACAAAGATTATTTAAAATTTACCATCTGAGGATAATAAAAAAATAGTCAAGGTTTGATCTGGTAAGAAGTCTTGGCCAAAGAAAGTTAGCTCCTTTAATTTCTAAGGGAACAACAGAGAAATGAAACAGAAGATATTTCCAAGAGTGAATTACAATGGAATTTTTGCTGTTTCTGGAGGGAAAGAAAAAATAGGAGGGATTGTTTGATACTAAAAAGAAACAATTGGAATTGATGCATTTGGATGATGTGAAAGTGAAGAGTTGGTGTGACAGACATTGTGCAACAAGGAAGCTGTGATAATCCAGTTGAAGCCATGCAATTATGGCATGAGAATAGTAGCCTTTCTAGTGGTATGGGGTCCAGGTGTGTGATGTTGGCAGCAAGAGGCTGAGGAAGCATAAAGGAAAATAACTTGAGGAATGGAAAGATAAAGAATTGAGAGGCCAAGTGATGTATGATTTATCTATTTATATATTGACATCTCTGTGATTTATTATAAGAATGTAGTGGGGAAGAAGATTATGGAGCCAGCAGCCATGGTCTTTATCAGAAAGAAAGAAATGACTGTAAGCTTCTTACATGACCACACCTGTATAGTGAAGATAAGAGTATAGTCTTATGGCATCATCTTTTAAAGACACAGATAGACAGTGGGCAAAAATGTAGCAGGGAGGCAATGATCTAGAAGCATTGGAGAGCAAAACCATACCTAAGGAAAAGGCTGTGGTTGCAACTAGGAACAGTATTGTGCAAGTGTAAGATGAACACCAAGAAATGTGAAGCTAACAATATTCAGAGCACAAGCAACTTTAGGTACAAGTTGGTATTATCAAGAGGGAAAACCCAATAGTTTGGAACTTTTAGCAGATGTCTTAGTCCATTTGTGCTGCTACAACAAAATACCTGAGACTGAGCTATTTATAAAGAGCAGCCAACCTTGAAAACATAGCAAAACCTTGTCTCTCTGAAAAAAAAAAGACCAAAAGATTAGCTGGATATGATGGCATGTGCCTATGGTCCCAACTACTTGGGAGGCCAAGATGGGAGGATCACTTGAGTCAGGGAAGTCAAATTTGCAGTGAACTGTGATCATGCCACTGTATTCCAGCCGGGTGACAAAGAAAGACTCCGTCTAAGGAAAAAAAATAACAAATGTATTTCTCATAGTCCTGAAGCCTGGAAAGTCCAAGATCTAAGCACCAGCTTCTAGTAAGGGCCTTCTTGTTGCATCTTCATAGGCAGAAAGAAAAAAAAAAAAAGGACAAAAAAATTTTGATAAATGTTGCATGAATATTTTTAAGGACCTTAATTCCGTTTATGAAGGAGTAGCCTTCATGTCCTAATCACCTCTTAAAGGTCTCACCTCTTAATACTATCATATTGGCAAGACATGAATTTTGGATGGGACATATTCAAATCATAGTAATAGGATTGAGATGCCAAGCACTCCTTTCTGTTGGGTGCTATTTTCATGATACTTTGGGTAGATCCTACAGGAGCAGGGAAGCCACTGGAAGCCAGATTTACCTTAACTAACTATATTCTATACTTACTATATGGTGGGATTATGCTCAGTTATCTTTCTCCACCTTCCTGACTTGAGGAGCAAAGATCTGAAATTAATGGCAGTTTGAATAGAGAATGATACCCATGTGATGAGTATGAAAAGGTCACTATTTTCTTTCAATTTCACAAAAGTGGCCATGTCTTCATTAAACAACATGACGCTAATATCATTCACTGTCAACCATCTGTCATTTTGATAGCAAAAAAGCATGATATTCTTGTATCACGGATATGAGATCCACATGAAAAAATGTGTTGACACTTTTCATTCATAATAATATAGGATTGTTGTTTCCATCTTTAATTTATCCAAAAATATATGTGAGAAAGATGTACAGTAATTGAATCACAAATGACAGTGGCTGAGGGGAGTGTGGAAAGATTTTAGAAATAAAATTACCATGGGAATTAGAAATCACATGTAGTTTCATAGAAAAATAATCCTGTTGGATAGTGTAGAAGCAAACAGAAAGCGATTCAGTTATTCTTCTAGGTTATCCATTATAATAAATGTGATAGCAACCAAAACAAAAACTGACTTGATGAGTCATATAGATACATGCATAGTCTACTTTCTTCTCACATTTTTGAGAAACTCCCACTGTTAGATGATTTTATTAGAATTATAGTATTCTAGAGCTGGTAAGATTCTTAGTGATCATCTAAATCCAGCACATCATGTATGTTATAGAAGAGGAAACTGCAGAAAAGCTCATTTGTTAATTGCCAAAATTCATGAGTAGTGCTTTCCTATAGTCTGGGAGAAGAGTTAAACATAAGATGTCAAAACACCAAGAAATCAGGAGATTTGTAAGATAATTATTATGTTGTTGCTTTGTTTCCTACACAGATCAATGTTAACAAACCTCAGAAATGACCACAGTGCTTCCAACATTCTGCTTATGAGCTACATTATTTTTTTCCTAGGACTAAGAATAGGTGGACATAAATTTTTTTGGGAAAGGAGTATAGACATCAACCATTTTACTATACATTATATGTGTAACTACTTCAAAAGGAGGATGAGATGGCTAGTTCTTCTCATTATTTCTATAGAATATAGAGCAGGCAGTGGTGATATCCAAATATTAGTCTTCATTGGATGCAGTTTTACTTGGCATGTTAAACAAATACTGAATGACAAGCTGACGAAATGTTTGAATTTTGGTTTTTTTTTTTTTAATAATGCAGGTATTTAGTATTATGTTCAAATTATTGAGAAATATTAGAAGCCATTTTTATTTACATGTATTATTTTCCCTAAAATAGAGGAAAACATTATTACATATATGACAGGCTTATTTCAGTCTTACAAAAGGGATTTTTGTGCAAGAGTCTCCTGGCACAAGCAAATGAAATATTCAATGTTCCAGTACTGTTTAGAGATATCAAGTCAATTGGTTTTAAGTCCATTAGTTTTACACTAAGCCATATAGTCCTCTCTCTGTCACTAAAACCTTGCACTTTTCTTTGTCATACCACTGACTCTATTAAACAGAAATGCTCCATTTACCTGTTTATCTCTTCCACGTGACACTGAGCTCCTTGAGATAATAAATCCTGTCTCCTATTTACCATTATTTTTCTTCCACTTAAGACATGTACTAAGATTTCAAAAACTGTTTTTCAAATAAATACATAAACATCTTCCTTGTTGATGGCATCTCAATATATATCTCTGTTTGTTTTGAGATGAAGTTTCACTCTTGTTGCTCAGGCTGGAGTCCAGTGGTGTACCTTGGCTCACCACAACCTCTATCTCCCAGATTCAAGTGATCCTCCAGCCTTAGCCTCTCAAGTAGTTAGGATTACAGGCTCCTGCCACCACTTCCAGCTAATTTTTGCATTTTTAGTAAAGAAGGGGTTTCACTATGTTGGTCTAGCTAGTCTTGAACTCCTGACCTCAGGTGATCTGCCTGCCTCGGCCTCCCAAAATGCTGGAATTACATGCATAAGCCAACATGTCCAATCATAATGTAGCTCATTTTATCTTTAAATAGTGTGGTTTTTTCTAGTTCTTGACTGTGACATATATTTATTTTATAAAGTGCTTCCATCTCCTTTGAGTGTATGTGAAAGAATTCTGTAATCATTTCCCTGAAGATGGTTCTGAGTTTAACCCGAATCATGAGTATTGATAATGCTAAAAGATTCTTTACTATTAGTAACAAAATCCACACTACAATGTACTTTTAAAAATTATTTAGCATTTACAAGTATACAAAAGGATTGGAAAGAAGTAGAAAAATATATACATGTGATCATTTACGTACTTTGAACAACTTCATATTTGAAAAGTATTATACAATGTATTTATTTTAATATTTAATGTATAGACCATTACTAAAGAAAATTAAGAGCATAATTAAAAAGACAGGGGTACCATGAATAAAGGATAAGAGAAGGGTGGTAGAGGGACAGTGATCCTGTAAGCAGGATGGATGAGCCCAGAAGAGTCACCCCAATAGGGGAGCAGGAGAGAAGGAAGATTCAGTAGCCATCGAAACCATATCTTGGTTTTCTGTATGTGACCAGGGGGGTACTCCTTTAATCTCTCTGGGACTCAATTATTTTAACACTGAATTTTATACAGTTAGTTTACCCATCTAGTCTTTTTTTGTAAACTAGCTGATTGGGGGCAGAATTACAGATAAGCAGCAACTCAGAGGTTTGTTGAAATTGATCAATAGTGGATGTTTGTTGGAGTCAGTCAATCAAAAGTGGTCAAATGAAATGTGTAGACTCAGACAGGAATGAAACTCCGCACTTTTTCTTAAGGACATAATGATCTTTTCAAGTGTTTAGACAGTGACTGATAAATCGCACTCTATGAGAAAATGTGTTGTAGAAACACTAGAATATTTGGAATACAGCAGATCAAGATTCTAACATCAACTTTCACACACTGCCTTAGGTGAATTACTGAACATCTCTGAGACTTGCATTCTTCACCAATTAAGAAAGAAGTCAAAGTAATGCTTACCTTGAAAGGTTCTTCCAAGCGTAAAATAAAAAACAGGTTAAAAAAAAACTTTATAGATTTTCTCTCAATAACAATTTTTAATTATACTTATTTTGGAATAACTGAGGAGAAACAGACTTCAATCTCTTTACTCCATATTCTGACATCCCAGCTTTGATTAAACTTAAGTAAACATCAAGAAAATATTATGAATTATGTGAAACTCTAGGTCACGTCTGGTTACTGTAGTTCACTATTCAATAGTTGCATATTGTTCACTGTGGTTCATATGATCATTATGATGAGCCCATGGTAATAATCATGTTGCCTGCTTTTCATTGTAGAACACTATCAAAATTCTTTTATATTCTAATATTTTATTATTTGATTTACTCTACTGAGGAGAAAAAATAAACATACTGAACAAAAGAACATGAATACTACTGTCTTTAAGAAGTAGAAAAATATGCTATGTAATGCAATATGGCACTTTAATTTGAATATTACAGTTTCTATTCAATTCTACTAACAATTGTTAATGACTTACCTTATGCTAAATATAATTTTTGGACTCAATAGAGGCGATATTTATTAATGATTAATCTGTGCAATTATCTGCACAAAACATGTCTATGGTGTAGAGCAGTGCTTTTCAACTTTATTTCTTTTTTTAGCATTGCCCGGCTGAAGGGGAAACAAAAACAATTAAATTTATATTATTCTTAATGAGAGAAATTAAATTCTAAGAAATAAGATTTTGCAGAGATTTTGACATTCAGAGATCATTGTAGTATCTAGGATTTCTGCCTTCTAGGAATCAGTTTCATTCCCTTAGGGGTGATATTGTTCCCATCAAGAATGAATGATCTAAAGAATGACAGATGACCATAACCCACACCTAGACCATAAAAACTAAATATTTTACTTGTTCTTTATAGAGCAAACAGACTCCACATATACTGTTATTAACAGCATTTATGTATGCTATAGATGTCCACAAAAACTGAGTGCCTTCATTCTTCTTGTTGGCAGCCTTTAATTCAACACTTTGGAAAGTATTTAGAAAGCAAGAAGTAAAGAAAATGTAGTACATATACACCATGGAATACTATGCAGCCATAAAAAGGAATGAGTTCATGTCATTTGCAGAGACATAGATGAAGCTGGAAACCATCATTCTCAGCAAACTAACACAAGAACAGAAAACCAAACACCACATGTTCTTGCTCATAAGTAGGAGTTGAACAATGAAAACACAGGAACACAGAAACGAGATCACACACTGGGGCCTGTTGGGGGAGATGGGGGGCTAGGGGAGGAATATCATTAGGAGAAATACCTAATGTAGATGATGGGTTGATGGGTGCAGCAAGCCACCATGGTGCATGTATGCCTATGTAACAAACCTGCACGTTCTGCCCAAGTATCTCAGAACTTAAAGCATAACTTAAAAAAAAAAAAAAGAAAGAAAAGAAAAGCAAGAAGTAAACTAATATTTATTGAGTTCCTACGATATGTCAGGTTTATATTAGAAACTTTTTTAATTTGAACAGTAACCTTGAAAGTAGAGATCATGATGCCAATCTTACAAACTTAGAGGTTTGAAGAAATATATATTTGCCTAAGTTATGAATCAATAAAGCTGAAATTCAAACCAAGTTTTCTGACTGTCAGGCTAAAGCTTTCTTACTGACTTCAGTGAAATCTGACTGCAAAAGAAGAGAAAGCAATTCTTATTTGAGGAAAGTGAACTTATGTAGGAGCATGTGTAGAACAGAGTTTAAACTACTAAAAA
This sequence comes from Cheracebus regulus, assembly GCA_963574635.1. Lineage (NCBI taxonomy): Eukaryota > Metazoa > Chordata > Mammalia > Primates > Pitheciidae > Cheracebus > Cheracebus regulus. The sequence goes on from CAUYQU010044368.1 coordinate 36,084, forward strand.
CATCCCCAGTCTCTTAATTACTAATGGACATAAGCTATAAAACATGTTTATTTATGAACAAATCTGTAACATTCCACAATGTTCAAACCCCATGAAATTTACTATTTTTTTTTTGTATTTTTCTTTACTTTCCAATATGGACGATGATGTGATAATCTTGGAAATAGTTATTATTCATTGACTCCCCAGAATTATAAAGAGATTCCAGATAGTTCTAGAGAACACTTGATTAATGAGCTACTTAGTAGAGAAAGAATTGAAGAATAATAAAAACTTTTTTCTTTTTTGACAATATATACAAATTAAGGTTTTATAAAATATTAATTTAAAAATGTGATTTGAAATACATAAAGGGAAAATGAATATATGTCTTCTTATTCTGTATATTCTCATAGTCAATTGACTTAGCTTTGATTCTCTGGAAACAGAGTCTGAGACAGAGTCTCATGCAGTGCAGAGGGGAACTTGCAGGCAGGAGAAAAATGCTCTTGGGACAAACTTTGTAAGGAAGTTAAGGAAGGCAGACCGCTGGCAGGTGGAAAAGTAACCTTCAATGCAGCTTCAACTGAGGCCTCATCAGATTCTGCCAGGAAACCCTATAATAGTTGTCTTAAATAGAATCAGTGAAGCTGGATATTTGCCAGCCATTGGCCAGATGCTGCCTAGGAAGTATGTGACCTTGGGGTCAGAAGTAATCAACAGTGAGGAAATTGCTGTAATCTGCTAGTAACCCATCTTCCCAACAGCCACCGGATGGATGTGTTGTTCTTGAAGACAGGATCTAGGTATTATTCCAAAGTATCCATTAACAGTCTACACCTCATGTCATTCATAGTAAAATTTCCCATCAGGAGACAGCTCCTCCAGGGTTCTGATTAATCTTTCCAGGTAAACTTATAAGGAAAGGGATGGTAGGACAAACTATAACTCTCGATGTTGTAGTTGATCTCAAGGATATAACTGATTCATCCTCCACCTCCTCTGCCATGTATTTTACTCACTCAATGAGCAACTCTGCTGCTCTAAGTGACACACCTGGTGTGGGGACCCACACCCTCATTCTTGAAGCCTCTGAGTTTTCAGTTACTATACCTGTCTCATACTTTGGCTGCTGTATTTGTTTATTTATTAGTAAAATGATAATAGAGAACCAAGAAACACTCCAGTTTATCACCAGTGTCAAACACATTCTTCCTTTCTCTATTGTGTAAGAGAAAGTCAACATCTGTATAATCGGGAAGATGTAAGGATGAATTGGCATGAGCACATGTGAGAGATAAAGGTACCATTTATGAATGTGCCTCCAATAATACTTTGTTTATACTAGACAGTTAATATTTGTTGAACAAGGTGGAACAGCTTTAATTCAATGCATTTATCAGGTAAATGATTGCTCTGCATTTGGGGATTAGCTTCTGTGTTTTAGTGTCTATATTTAGAAAGGGGTAGAGTTGGGGGAGTGACCAGTGAAAGGGACCACCTGTATGCCAATCAAAGGAATTTAACTAAACCTGACATCAGTGAAGTGGTAATTGCAGCACCTGCTTCAAACTCAGATAATTTTGTCTGTGCAGGATTTTTTTTTCTGTGATATACAGGAAGAATAGATTCCAAAGATTATGGGTAGAAGGACAGTAGAGAAGGATCCTGAAGACTGTAGTAGGATTTTACACTGGCTTATGAGGATGACAAAGTAAGGCAGTGTCCAAGGACAAGAAATGCATTAAAAGGAGTAAATGGTCTGGATGAGAGGTTTAATGACAATCCTGGAGGGTGTTGGTAACCTTATTTGGTACAGTGAATCTGGCATCTTTCAGATGATATTTTATAAAATCAATCCCAGTCTACTAGGCGGGATAGAGCAATAGACATTTGCATAACACAAACAATGTTCAAATTCAAGTGAGTGGCAGAAGAGTGGCTCCAGGTGGTCTATGGGTTCAAAAGCCAGAGACCTCACACATTTCTGAAAATGGGGTCAATAGATAAAATGCCTGCAGGGTTCAGGTAAATAAGGTAAATGAGTGACTCAAATCAGTTGTTGCAAAAGGATTGGCAATAATATGGTTTGTTTCTATGTCCCCACCCAAATCTCATTTCAAATTGTAATCCCTCTGTGTCTGAGAAGGGGCATGGTGGGAAGTGATTGGATCACAGGGATGAAATTCCCCCTTGTTCTCATGACAGTGAGTGAGTTCCCATGAGATCTGATGGTTTAAAAATATATGACACCTCCCCTTGTCTCTCTCTATCTCCTGCTCTACCACGGTGGGACATGCTTGCTTCCCCTTCACCTTTGCCATGATTGTAGGTTTCCTGAGCCCTACCAGCCATGCTTCCTGTTAAGCCCATGAAACTGTGAGTCAACTAAACCTCTTTTCCTTGTAAATTATCCACTCTTAGGTAGTTCTTTATAATAGTGTAAGAACAGACTAATACAGGTGAGGACAATGATGTAATGAAAAGTACCATATGTGAAGAGGTCAGCAGGAATTCAGCCATAGCCAATTGCACTCTTATGAGAAGTGGACTGGTACAGCAAAATCTTAGACATGTTTCAAGATATTTATATAACAATTATGTATAAATTTAAAAAAATGAAATACGTGATTGGTCAAAATGGAGTAGCCTTACTTGGATTAAAATAAATATGTAAATTTATTTAAATGTCAAGTGTCTAAATTTTGAACCTAAATCAAAATTTTAAAATCTGGCTGGGCTAAATAACATAAATATGAAATGCAGCGGTCAATTGCAGTCCTCCATTTCACAAATCCGACAAATAAAACAGAGTCCTAACGTAGAGACAGAGCTTCAGAGACAGGCCTCTGTATCATTTTGGGAGCTAAGCATCCATCTGAAAATGGAGGCAGGATTCCAGTAATTAGAGTCGCTATATCACCACGAGAGTGAGAGAGGAATCTAGAGTTTTGCGTGCATGTTAGAGGCCTAGTACTCACCATATTTAGCTGAAAGGCTCTAAGTCTCTATTCAGGTTTGGAGTCATCCAAATTGAGAAAGCTATGTCCTCCAAATGGAAGATAAAATTAAGATTTAAATAACAGCTCAAGGTGCTTATGCAATCACTCTGGCTTACTTGCTTACTCAGATTTCTTTTGTTACTGATTTTCTACTTCTGAGCTCCCAGCTTTAAAATCTACCTCTAAAAACTCTGGTTTAAGGACTACCCTTAAATTCCCATTTGGCTTTTTTCTTGACTTTGAATTCCAGTTTGGTTCTTGTCATTGCTTATCACTCTGGGTTTGGTGTCCCCTCTGGACTTCATATTAAAATACTCCTTCTATGTAGGCCCCACAGAGTCCCAGTGATGAAGGTTGAATCCTGGGTGCCAATAGGGGAAATGTGATTTGGATTCTGATAATAAGAAAGTTGAGATTTTTATGGACTCTTTATGCTCCCAGGATTGCTATGGGATTTCTGGATAGGATACAACCTACAGACAACGGGACAGGACTACATTATAGAATTGGACAGATTAATAAATAGACTCAGGGTAAGGATCTATAACTATGAATAACAATGCAAGAGATTTCACAGAATTCTTAAAAGGGTTAAGTACAATTACATTTTAAAGTAGTGGACAGCTGGTTGGCTGCACTATGGTTGATGCACCATAACCCTGTTATTTTCCTCTCTGTCCTCTTAGTTATGCACTGAAGAATAAGTCAGGGAATACTAAGGTAACCTGGCATTCATTTCCCTTCCAGCAGTATTTGTGATAAATGCACATGTGTATTTATTTTGTAAAAGATACTTAGGAGTGCTTTGAAGTGTTCTCAATAATTTTCTTATATTTTGTATTTGGCAATTCTTACCTTCTCTCTTCCCTTTTACAAAATAAAATAAATGAAAAGGCAAATGCAAAAACTTGATTGAAATCTATGAAAGGCTATCAAAATGACATATTATACAGAGGTATGACTGAGGGACTTTCATAGAATAATTTAGCACACAGAACTTTCTGATGATGAGTAGTGTAATAAAAACCCTGAAACTAGCATCTCAACTTTAGGAAAGGCCAGAGGATAAAAAAGAGGTAGCATTCACATTTATTTTCAGAACCTCTCACCTTGACTGTTTTCCCTTTCAGAATGAGCTTAGGCTTGATTTATAAATGAGCTACAAAGTCAGGTTAAGATGAATATATTTTTGAATGCAGTGTTATAAATTGTCCTCGCCTGTAATAAGACCCTTCTTGGCAAAGAACATTTAGGTGCATAATTAGGAAAAGATAAGCCCTCATGCAAATATGATGTCTTTCCCTCCTTTACATACACACTTTTGTGCACTGAAGATAACTGCCCTTCTGTACATTTTAATTGAAGGGACAATAAAATAAAAATTTGTTTCAAGAAGCCCAGACTAATGACTCTGCTGGACAGGCCATGGTCTTGATGTAAAAGGCCAATTGCCTTATCTGTGAATGATGATTTCCCAGAAGGAATGGACTCGATGAAGGATTGTGGGTAGATTTGGTTGAAAGGGTAAGATAAGAACCTATTAATTATTAGGGTATTCACAAAATTTTATTTAAAAAACTGGTTGTGAGATGTTTGCAAAGTTGAAAAAGCTGAAATTTAAGTCATTCTTTAATTCTTACATTTTTTTCCCCAGAGAGGTGGATTCATTCATACTTTAAAAGATGAATTGGAAGCACTAAAAAAAAAACACACACACAATTTTTTTCACATTCTAGCTATTGTCATTTTGCAACATAATTTTCCCTCCAAATAAAATGAAGAGGCATGGTAAAGGGCAAAGTTGTGTTTTCTATGATACTTATAAAGGAAAATCTTGTAAGAAGAAAATTGCTGAACAGAAATGTCTTTAAACAACCTGGAGTGGGATTTTTTGGTATAATGAGACAACAAACATAGGTTCAATAAATAATGGTCTCTCTGACCATATCCAATTATACCTGCATTAAACTACTGGAAAACTCTCATTAGAGTGAATTGTCATCCCATACTTTACATTAGTTTCTTTTAGTTGCAGTAACAAATTACTACGTACTTAGTAGCTTAACAGAACATGATTGTGATGGTTAATATTGAGTGTCAATTTGGTTGGATTGAAGGTTACAAAGTATTGTTCCTGGGTGTGTCTGTGAGGGTGTTGACAAAGGAGATTAATATTTGAGTCAGTGGACTGGGAAAGGCACACCCACCCTCAATCTGGGTGGGCACCGTCTATTCAGCTGCCAGTGTGGCCAGGATAAAAGCAAACAGAAGACGGAAGGACTAGACTGGCTTAGTGTTCCAGCCTACATCTTTCTCCCTGCTATGTTGGATGCTTTCTGTCCTTGAATATCAACTCCAAGTTCTTTACCTTTTGGGCTTTGGACTTACACCAGTGGTTTGTCAGGGGCTCTGGGGCCTTTGGTCATAGAATGAAGGCTACATTGTCAGCTTCCCTACTTTTGAGGTTTTGGGACTCGGTTGGCTTCCTTGCTTCTCAGCTGGCAGACAGCCTATGGTGGGACTTCATCTTGTGATTATGTGAGTCAATTCTCTTTAATAAACTCCCTTTTATATATACATCTATCCTTTTAGTTGTGTCCCTATAAAGAACCCTGACTAATACAATGAATTGATTTATTATTATTATTATTATTATTATTATTATTATTTAACTAGACCTCCTATTTTGTCTCTTTAGCATTTTCCTCCATCTCAGGCAATAGTTACAGCCCCTCACTGGGTCTTAGCCACCCGCCAACGTCCACCCCACCCCTCGGTGCTGGAGGCGTGGCAGATTGATTTGAGCAGGAAGTTGGGGTACATTTCTTTGTAACATTTAATAAACTTTGTTTAAACAACAGTAAACCAAAAACAGGATTTTGCAATAAAAAGTATTTTTATAGAAACCAAACAAAGACTAACATAAGTTGTGC
>CAUYQU010044369.1:0-30110 GCA_963574635.1 Cheracebus regulus
ATGGCACTTTTAGAGACAGCAGCTTCAAACCCAGAAAAGGGTAATGAGATGGGTTTCATATGGCTAAATCAGTGGCAAAAACATAATCTTCTTTCTTTCTTTCAAGGAGGCAGGAAAGCAATTAAGTGGTCACCTCAACATAAGGGGTACATGATCCATTCTGTAAGCAGTTAGGAGGGGGTAGAGATGGGACAAAAATTTGGTCTCAGAGATCTTACCATCTAAATTGGGTCACTTGTAATGGAAAAAATAAAAAATAGAAATAATGTTGTCCAAAGAGATCTTAAAGCTGAAATTTCGAATAGCACATTTTTGTTGTTGTTGTTGTTGTTGTTGTTGTTTGGCTAACTCCTCCTGGAATCACCTTTCTGGTTTAGCTGGTACTTTGTACAGAGCAATGAGGTTTCCCATAGTGGAGTCTTTCCCTGGGCTCTGTTTGGCTCTCAGTAAGGCAGGCCTATACCTTTTCCTCTCCTCTATGGAGAGGGCAATATGCATTAAGCTGAAAAGTCACCTTCCAAAAGTGAGAAAGGGATTAGCTTGCTGCTTCAGGGCTGTGGAATTATTTGGAATGTTTTACAAATGGTTGCTACAAAACAACAAAAAAGGTAATTACAAAATGTGTATATCACGACATGCTTTTAAACACATTATGCATTGTGCTCACATTCCCTTAAATGTTGTTTCCAAAGGTGCTCAGCCTCTAGCCCAGCTGGAATCTCTGGGAAGAGGCACAGACCCTTTGGCGAATAAGACGCAGGGGAGGAGGGGGCAGCGAAAGGAGAAAACAGCCTTCCAGTTAAAGATCAGCCCTCAGTTAAAGGTCAGCTTCGGCCAGGCTGGCTTCAGGCGGAGTCAGGACCAGAGCGAGAAACAGCAGCAGGGTGGGACTGGGGCGTTCTACATCTCATTCAGGTCAAGCGGCGTCTGGTCCAGCCTCCTTTGTGTACAGAGGTGCCCCTCTGGTGCATTTCAGTTTATCGTCCAAGTCATCAATTGTCTTTTCCAGCTTGGCTACCGATCTCTCAGCAAACTCAGCAAGGGTCTCTGCCTCCTTGAGTTTAGCAGGAAGCATCTTGATCTCTTCCTCATATTTGTCTTCTTTTTGAGAGTACTTTTCTTCAGCAGCACTCAGACACTTCAGGTTCTGGTCCATCAGTCTGATCTGCTCATCCATCTCTCGGCAACGGGATTCTGCCAGCTCAGCTCGTTCCTCTGTGCGTTCCAAGTCTCCTTCAATGATCACCAGCTTAGGAGCCACCTCTTCAGACTTCCCGTCTGCCTCTTCTGCAATGTGCTTAGCTTCTTTGAGTTGGATTTCCTGGAGTTCCATCTTCTCTTCATCTTTTAAGGCCCGGTTTTCAATAACCTTCAAACCTCTCTCACTCTCATCAGCAGCTTTTTCAGCTTTTTCCAGCTTTTGCAGGGCAGTGGGCAGGCGCTCCTGAGCACTATCCAGCTCCTCTTCAACTAGCTGGGTCCTACGGTTCAAGGAGGCCACCTCAGCCTCAGCCTGTTCCCGGGCCCGCCTTTCTCCCTCAACTTCTTGCTGGAGGTGTTCAGCTCGCTCCTCTGCATTATCTACCTGCTGCTGCAGAACCTGGGTCTTGAGCTTCACGGCCTCGATGGTGGTGATCCCAGCCATGGTGCCCACGCAGCTACTGCTTGCGCTCCTGCTCCTGCCTCCTCCGCTCGGCTATGCAGCCTCCTCTTCGGGTGGAGTCTTTCATGAGTCCTTCTTCCAAAGACAAGATTAACCCTTTCTTTCTGCTTTATATCTATATTGAACTACGATCTTTTCAAGATTTATGAGCAGGTTGACATACTATGTCCTATACAAAACTATGAATTCCGGGGAAGAGGGGACATATCTGATTTATGTTTCTCTCCTCAGTACTTATACATATATCTGAAATGTATTAGTTAATCAGTAAATGTTGCAGTAAATGAAGGAGGAATGGAAAGGAAAAAAGAAAAAAAAATGAATGGCATGCTATCTGGAAGGCACGAGGAAGATTTAAGCCAAAAGCATAACCCTCCAACAAAAACCACCATGCCTAGAATTCAACCATTAAAGATTTAATTTTTCACATTAAGCATTCCAGGTGTCCTGAAAATAACTCAAATGGCAGAAAACTTTAATCATTAACTTTCGTTTGTTGCCTTTGTGCATGAAAAATGAGATGGCTGGCAACCTGGGAACTTAAAGCTGGTTGGCACTAATGTGTAAAAAGGGAGCTATGCTGAGAGCCAGTTTGATAGCAAGTACAGAAGCTTAACCAAAAAAATACCTAGCTAGTTGAACTGGAAAATCCAGTTATTTTAAGACAAGCTGACGGAGCGCAGTGGCTCAAACCTGTAATCCCTGCACTTTAGGAGGCCGAGGAGAGTGGATCACAAGGTCAGGAGATCGAGACCATCCTGCTAACACGGTGAAACCCCACTCTACTAAAACTACAAAAAATTAGCCAGGTGTGGTGTGTGTGCCTGTAGTCCCAGCTACTCAGGAGGCTAAAGCAGGAAAATTGCTTGAACCCAGGAGGCAGAGGTTGCAGTGAGCCTGGATTGTATCACTGCCTGAAAGACAGTGCAAAACTCTGTCTCAAAAAACAAACAAACAAATAGGAAAAACAGAAAAAGTTTACAGAAGTCAGCTTCTGTGCTAGGAATAACTGGCTCGGGGTTTTACAATATATATTCCATTTCTTCAGGTACCCAAAATGCCCGACATGGTATTCTCAAAGGTCACGTCAGTTTGCTCTTACGAACTGCACTGGCCTTCATATTTCTTAGGTGGCCATTCAAGAGCTACTTGCAAGATGGTTTAGTGTTCTTGTGGGATATAAATGCTTGTCATTAGCAAAGGGAACACTTGGCAACTGGCCTGAAGTATCAATTATTTCAAATAGTTTTTACAGTAGCCTGGAGTTGATCAAACTCTCTACTTACATGCCAACTATCCCCTTTTCATATTTTAAATCCTGATTTTAACATAAAGTCAATCAGCACATTTTGATTAATGAACATAGAAATCATTTTTATTAACTAATATGAAATGATAAAAATATGTTTGCTCTTCTGTGTCCAGAAAGAAACCACCTTTAATCATTTCTCCATTTCTCCATGGCTCTCTTTCTTTTGAGACTAAAAGGTAACAATGTATGGAGGAAATCAAATGAGCAAATATGTATTTAAATAAATCAGGGATTTTTTTGAGAAGTTGTTTCTTAACAATAATGTTGACAACCTGGTAAACAAGCAAACACTCACTCCTATTATACATATAAGGTGACAATGTGTGGCAATAATGAATAGAAAGTGTGCATATTTACCAAGAAATCATTGAGGAGCTATGTTATGGGTCCAGTGATGATGGCCTTGCAGAAACATTTTGAAGATCCCCTTTTAAGAACTGATATGGCTTGGCTGTGCCCCACCCCAATCTCATCTTGAATTCCCACGTGTTGTGGGAGGGATTGGATGGGAGGTAATTGAATCATGGGAGCAGGTCTTTCCCATGCTGGTCTCATGATAGTGAATAAGTCCCACAAGATCTGATGGTTTTAAAAATGGGAGGCTCCCTGCACAAGCTCTCTTCTCTTGTCTGCTGCCATGTGAGACGTGCCTTTCACCTTCTACCAGAATTGTGAGGCCTCCCTAGCCACGTGGAACTATAAGTCCAATACACCTCTTTATTTTGTAAATTGCCCTGTCTCTGGTATGTCTTTATTAGCAGCATGAAAACAGACTAATAACAGGAACTGTGTTTAAATCCGATTCATAAATCATCCTTCCCTGTCTGCTCTAGCTGACACCTGGCTGCCCTCAGTCTCAAACTTTCCAAACCTCTTTGAATCACATTTTGATGATCACTGCTTTTCTTCTTGTAAACAGCTTTACCAAAGGGTGAGACATTCAAAAAGAGACAGGTAAAATGACACCGAAGCAACTTAGTTATTCTCATTAACTCATGTAAAGGTTTGCTAGGGAAGAAGGTGGTAATTAACGGTGAGAATCAGCATTTAGTGTTATCATTAAATTTCAATTATGTACAATCCTTGCTTACATTACCTGGATTAATTAGAAGTTCACAGCATCATTGTGAGTCAAAGCAATCCTAATAATTAATTTCTTACTACTCAAGGTAGAAAGAGCATATACAATTCTACTTTATTTGGAAAAGCTATCTTAGATTCACCATTCACTTAAGCCACTGACTTTGAATGTTTGAAATGGGATTTTGAAAAGGTTATTTTTCTATATATTTTATCAGTTATTTGCTTTTATATTTTTTGAGAGTTATGCATTGTGTATATAAGTACTGTGGCACTATTGTATCACCAAATAGTGGAAGAGAAAATGACACACTACTCTACTTGTGTTTCTTTCTTTCTAAAATCCTGTTGTTGTTTTTTTTAGTGCTTTTTGATATGTGTCTTATTAATTGCAAGTTTATACCTGAACTTAGGATTCATTCGTTAAAGAGCCTGAGCATGAAGAGTAGCTTATTTTTCTCTTTATGAATGTAATCCTGCAATTTTACAAGGTTAGTAAAAACCCTCTTGAGTTTATATTTTTCCTGGACATTAGAAACATAAAGAGTCTTTCAGTGAGAAATTGTTTGAAAGGGAATTGTATTTAGGCCATAAACAAGCTGTGAAAAAAAAAAACTCAATATAATCCCTCCTGTTAAAAATTTTGAACTCCAGAATTTTACTAAATTGATAATGGCTGTGCACACCTGTGAAGAATGAGGAATGACTCTAAGCAGATGACCTATCAGGCAATTTAAAGAGAGAACGTATGAAGTAAGCTGGAGAAAAAATGTGCTAAAATACATTCAAGGAGGTGCAAATTCTAGTCTTGCATTTAGACCCTGTCTATTTACAGGCAAGGAGAAATGGATAGATAAATCTAAAGGGATCCAAGACCTGTCTGCTTCCCAAGGTCTACTAGTCCTGCTTGATCATGCTGGCTTTGCTTACAGTTTTGATCATTTGGTCACAAATGACAGGTACTTGGACAAATCACATCTGCAGTCAGAATAGACTTACGGAGTAACAAATCAACAGACACATGCTATATGGAGTGAACCTTGCCTGCAGCCCTGCTGTGAACTTATGCTCCAGTTCTTATAACTAGTTTTTCCCTAATGTCTAAATCCATAGTTTACTTCTTGTACCTGCCTCTCAATTATGAGGAATCTTTTCTCAGAAACTCTTCTAATCCTACCTCCACTCTGCAACCCTGGAGGCTGCCTTCTCCTGGATGTTCCACTATTATGTATGTCTAGTCTCATCACATCTTGCTGAATTCCTCAAAAATTTGAATCACCTTGTAGCCTGTTAAGTATCTACGCACACGGGATAGTCCTCCCCTTATGAAAGTGAACTTCTTTCTACCCGTAGTCAAATCCATCCAGTATTTTCTCCTGGCCACCCTACAGAGATGCGCACAAGACACACACACAGAGGAAACAGACATCTGTTGAAAACTTTTCCACCACCATCGGCTCAGGTCCACTAAAACAAAATCCTTTAGGGTGTGTTTTTGTTTTTCAAAACTGGTTGTGTCCCACTAATGGATAGCAAAATCAACTTTATGGATTCATGATTAGCAGTATGGAATAGAAAAGAAAAAGAAAAAAGAATAGAACAGGTGAATGTTTCACAAGTTGAAAAGACATTTTGTGAAATCCTTTTCAGTTATATTTATTTGTGTTTTTCTCTATGTTCTGTGTTACAATTTTAAAAAAGGATACTTCTTACTGTAGTTCATCTTCAGCAAAGTTTTCTAAGCCATGTATTGGAGCACTTGGAGAGAAAAGGGTCATTTCTACAGTTAACCTTATTGAAAGCGCAAATTCGTGATCTGAAATGGAGTACACATTAAACCAGTACTTCCTTACAGACACAACAACAAACACAGTTTCATCTGATAAGCAAGTTATCTTCAAGAAAGCAGATAAGCAGGGTTCTGAGGGAACAGGCATCTAAATAATTACATTTTGATGGCAAGATGAGGAAATAATCTCTGTGATTGAAAGGTTTACTGACTCAGGACTTCTGGCCTGAAGGTGCCTGGCTAGGCAGGGACCAGCATGCTTTGGCACTGAGAAACTTGAAAGAGTGAGTTGAGAAAACTATGGAGAAGGGTGTGGCATGGGTGAGCACCAAGTGTATAATCATTCTATTGTTAAAAATTGTGTTGGGTAGAATTGGTGAAGGACAATGATGGCTAGAGCTTATATTTGTCTATGTCTTCACCTATTTTAAAGTATTTTTATACCTACTTTATTTTAGTGAGGCATCTTAGATGCAAAATGTAAGGTGGCACTCATTCTCAGGACTGTGCAAGTGCAGTGCCCTGTAAGCATTGCTTGCCTGACCCCAGTCTGGGTCCTGTAGGTGAGATATGACAGTATTGATTCCTAGGCCAGATGAGGTGGCCCATGCCTATAATCCCAGCACTTTGGGAGGCTGAGAAGGATGGATCACTTGAGGCCAGGAATTTGAGACCAGCCTGGCCAACGTGGCGAAGTCCTGTCTCTACTAAAAATGCAAAAATTAGCTGGGTGTGGTGGTATGTGCCTGGAAAACCCACTACTTTGAAAGCTGAGGCAGGAGAATTGCTTGAACCCAAGAGGTTGCAGTGAACTGAGATGGTGCCATTAGACAATAGAGCAAGACTCTTGTCTCAAAAAAAATAATAATAAGCAAAGTTAGTCACACAGAATTTAAGCTGAAAGGTCATGAATTGTGGTAAATCTGAGTTTAAACCTTTGGCCTCCTTAGTTCTGTAAAAAAATGCATTTTTTCATTGGTTTCAAAAGACCTCAGTAAGAAGTTATACTGCATACATTTGCAAAGTAATGAACTGGCAAGATAAAGAGCCACACTATACTTATTTGTTATGAAATGTTTGTTCAGAAAGAATGGCAGAATGCAGCCAGCAAGGTTTCAGCCTTGAATCTCTGCATTTAGTTCCATTTAGAGGCACTTCCATTCCAGAAAGACACAGATAAATTAAAAATCACTGAAGGAATGATAAAAAAAAAATGATTAGAGAAAAGAAAGGTTTGATTTATGAGGCCATATTAAAGGAGATAAATGCCTATTACTTGGCTAAGTGACAACCAGGGAATATGATAAGATTCTACAAATATTGGGAGGATGTAAATATAGGTAATAGAGAAGACTTCTAAATGTGGTACAAGACAGATCTAGTAAGAAAAAATGGAATAAAATATTAAACTATAGACAATACGAAGAGGGCTTTTGGCAAAAGGATTCATTAAGTGGGTAACAATACAAAATGGAAGACAGGGGAGTAGGAAGAGGAGGAAGAGGGGGAAGAAGGGGAGAAGAATAAAAAGAACAGGAGTATGAAGAAGAAGAAAATGAAGGAATAAAGAAGGGAGAAAGAAGGGAAGGAAAAATGTGGAGAGAGAGAGAAGGAAGAAGAGAAAGAAGGCAGGAGGGAGGGAGTGGGAGAAGAGGGAAGAGGAAAGAAAGGAAGGAGGAAAGAAAAGAAGAAAGGAAAGGGAAGAAGGAGGGAGGGAGAGAGCAGAAGGGAAGGAGAAAAAGAGGAAGGGAAGGAAGAAAAGAGAAAGAAAGGAAGGAGGGATAAACAGAGGGAAAGAAGGAAGGAAGGAAGGAAGGAAGGAAGGAAGGAAGGAAGGAAGGAAGGAAGGAAGGATGGATGGATGGATGTTTTGTCCCACTGTACTTAACAGAAAATATAAGAAATGGATTTCTGGCAGTTCTAAGGGAGAATGAACATCTTCCCAGAAACCTGAGCCAGCCAAGGAGATGGTGTCAACACCCAACCTCAGGGGAGAAGGCCTCCACTAAATCAGAAGGAGACAGTAATGAGGAGCCAATGTGGCCTTGCAGAGCCATTACTCCTATTAAATCCAGGGCTTGCACACAGGCTACCTGCCAGCTTTTGGCTAGCCTACAATACACAACAGTTACTGTAATTGAAACTGAATTAGAATACTGTCCTGGCACACATTCTCCTCTAAAAATACAACATATAATAATGCTGCTAAAATACGGACATCTGGAAAACAACCTAGAGTCCCATTGTTTATAGCTGGCAACTGCCTTCTAAAGGAGTCCTTCATGCTTCCTTCTTCTACAGTATAAATGGTGACATGGTGAAAGGGGCACTTCATTTAGGTGAATCAGAAGTTTAATGTTTGTTGAGAAGCAACTAGATGCTAAACACTATACCACTACTGTTTTTTAAATGACCTTCTATGTGATTGAGATTCATATCCCTCTCACAAGATTAAAAGTCTGATGTCAAATAAGTCAACTAATTCATTCTAAATCACCTAAGAGATAAGAGAAATAGCCAGAAATAAATGGAATTCCAGTCTGCTTGTCCTCAAAACAGTTCCATTCTATCTAATAGCAACTTGACCAATGCATAACATTTAGTAAATGTTCAATTAATATGTGCATAATTGTGCAGAATTGAATTAAAGGGAATTGATGGTAAATTGAAATCTAAAAAGAATCTCTAATGACTTGGCAATGAATTGATGAAGTGTTGCCAGATTTTCACCAAATTTTGAAATATGTATGAGTCAGTTATGGCTACATTGAGAAATGGTCTCTATCTATCTATCTATCTATCTATCTATCTATCTATCATCTATCTATATCTATATATCTATATCTATATCTATATAGATATAGACATGTATATATAGATATATATAGAGAGAGCAGCAGTTGTCACCTTTATTGCCTGCTTAAAAACTCAAATTTCATTCAGGTATATGGGTGAGATGATTTGATTTCAAGAAAAGTGAACTCTTCACCCTGGGTCCTTAGGATAATCTTATTATCCTTTGCTGTGATTAATGATCTAATTTCAGCCAATGAAATGTAAAGAGATGGAAAAAGATTTTGAACCCCTGAGTGTCAAGCACAATGCCTCGTAGTCAATAACTATTACATTAACAAGATATATTCATTCTATATTTTCTTCATAGGCTCATTTTTTGGCATCCTGGAGTGGACATGAACTCTTTCTTACATTATATATGATATATGGAATATATATACTATATATATATGGAATATATCATATCTCATGTAGATACCTTTCACTTCCTTGGTTAATTCCTAGGTACTTTATTTTATCTGCAGCTACTGTAAGTGGGATTACTTTCTTGATTTCTTTTTCAGATTACTCATTGGTGACATATAGAAATACTATGGATTTCTATATTGATTTTATATCCTGCAACTCATATAATATAATGAGTTTGGAAGTATATTCTCCTCCTAACTATTCAAATAGTTTGACCAGGACTGGTGCTAATTCTTCTTTAAATGTTTGGTAGAATTCAGCAGGGAAGCCAGTGGGTCCTGGGCTTTTATCTGGGAGACTTTCTATTACATCTTTGATCTTGGTACTTGTAATTGGCCTGTTCTGATTTTGGATTTCTTCATGGCTCAATCTTAGTAAGATGTTTATGTCTACAAACTTACCTACTTATTTTAGGCTTTCCAATTTATTAGTATATATGGAATACCTGAGATATTTTGATGCAGGCATGCGATGTATAATAATCACATCAGGGTAAATGAGATATCTCTAACCTCAAGCTTTTATCTTTTCTTTGTGTTACATACAATTCAATTATATGCTTAGTTATTTCAAAATGTGCAAATTAGTTTTGAGTGTAGCCACCTGTTGTGCTATCAAATACTAGGTCTTATTCAGTCTAAAGAATGATATTATTGTATCCATTAATGATCCCCATTCTCCCCAGCCCCAGTATCCTTCCTGGACTCTGGTAACCGTGATTCTACTCTCTATCTTCATGAGTTAAATTGCTTTAATTTTTGGCTCCCACAAATAAGTGTGAACATTCTAAGTTTGTCTTTCTGTGCCTGGCTTATTTCGCTTAACATTATGACAGCCAGTGTCATTCATGTTGTTGCAAATGAGAGAATCCCATTCATTTTTATGGCTGAATAGTACTCCCTTGTGTTAATGTACCATTTTTCCTTTATCCATTTGTCTTTTGTGGACACATAAGTAGATTCCATATCTTGGATATTGTGAATAGTGGAGTGCAGATATGTCTTTGATATACAATTATAACTTCTTTTCCTATCCAGGAATATTTGGATTATATGGTAGCTCTATTTTTAGTTTTTTTTTTCTTTTTTTTTTTTTAAGAATCATCAAACTGTTCTCTGTAGGGGTTGTACTAATTTACATTCCCACCAACAGTGTAATAGTTTCCCCTTTTCTCCATATCCTTGCCAGCATTTATTATTACCTTTTATATAAAAATCATTTTAATTGTGGTGAGATGATATCTCATTGTAGTTTTGATTTGCATTTCTCTGATGACCAGGCTGTGTCCTTTCCTTCAAGGCAGCAAGATCCACTGGTCCCAAAACTTCACAAAGGTCTAGAGAGGACATCCAGGAGCCAGGGCCTGGAGTCAGAAACCTCAAGAATCTACGTCGTGCTCTATTCTACCATGGCTGAGTTGCCACTCGAGCCACAAAACAAAGCCCTTCCTACTCTTCTCTGTCCTTTCCATAAACAGAGGAGTCTCTTCCCCAGGCCCCAGACCCATGGTGAGTACTGCCTGGCTACCACAGATGTTCACTCAAGGTCCCAGGGCACTTCAATCACCTTGTGGTAAATGCTGCTGGGCCTAGGACTCTCTGTTTAGTGCAGTAGGCTCCTCTCTAGCCCAGGGCATGTCCAGAAATGAAAAAAACTGCATCTCTTGAGAGCAAACTATCTTTACCTTCTTTGGTATTTAAGTTATCCCAAGTATATACTAGGCCTTCCTCAGTCTTGCAAAAACAAAATACAAACCTAACATCTGAATAATTTCAATAAGTGCTAAGTTTGTGCAAAACAATGCACATAATAATGGCTTTATGTCTTCTATGATAGTATGCTGACTGATGAATAATACTGACAGCTAATATACAACATTTGATTATCTACAATATTAAAAAATACTGTTTTGGCCAACAAACATATGAAAAAATGCTCATCATTAGTGGTCACTAGAGAAATGCAAATCAAAACCACATTGAGATACCATCTCATGCCAGTTAGAATGGCGATCATTAAAAAATCAGGAGACAACAGATGCTGGAGAGGATGTGGAGAAATAGGAACGCTTTTACACTGTTGGTGGGAGTGTAAACTAGTTCAACCATTGTGGAAGACAGTGTGGCGATTCCTCAAGGACCTAGAAATAGAAATTCCTTTTGACCCAGCAATCCCACTACTGGGTATATATCCAAAGGATTATAAATTGTTCTACTATAAGGACACATGCACACAAATGTTCCTTGCAGCACTGTTTACAATAGCAAAGACCTGGAACCAACCCAAATCCCATCAATGATAGACTGGACAGGGAAAATGTGGCACATATACACCATGGAATACTATGCGGCCATAAGAAACGATGAGTTCATGTCCTTTGTAGGGACATGGATGAACCTGGAAACCATCATTCTCAGCAAACTGATGCAAGAACAGAAAATCAAACACTGCATGTTCTCACTCATATGTGGGTGTTGAACAGTGAGAACATATGGACCCAGGGAGGGAAGCATCACACACTGGGGTTTGTCAGGGGTAAATAGGGGTGGGACGGTGGGGTGGGGAGTTGGGGAGAGATAGCATGGGGAGAAATGCCAGATACAGGTGATGGGGAGGAAGGCAGCAAATCACACTGCCATGTGTGTACCTATGCAACAATCTTGCATGTTCTTCGCATGTACCCCAAACCTAAAATGCAATAAAAATGCTGTTTTATATACTCCCACTAGGATATAGAAAAACATACATAGTTTCCATACTTATTGAATTTATGACTGTACTGGTAGGCAAGATATAAATGCATGAAAACATTTAAAAAATCAAGGTTTAAATACCTATTTGAGATTTTCTTTTCAATAGAATTTACTCTACCAATATTTATGGGATACCTACTATGCATCAGAACTTGTGTTAGGTATCAGTATACAAGAAAGAATACAATGAGGTTATTTCTTTCAAGAACTCCATCTCGAGGGGGAGGAAAACTTGCAAACACATAGTACCAAAAGAACATCATTAGCAGTATAGAGAAAGGTACATGGTGGTATGGAATGCAGATGAGGAAAGACTTAGCTCTGCTGACAGTAGGTCTTATTAAGGAAGACTTCACAAAGGAGGTGAGACTCACACTAGGTCTTGAAGAATGAGCATTTTCCAGGCCAAAAAGGAAGAGCACTCCAGGAAGGGAAAATATTATATACAAGGCAATGCAGATAAAAAGATTATAGAAGAGTGTGACAGACTGGCATAGCTGTGATAAGTATTATTAGCAAACTTACTGTTATTTGATGGGGAAGATGATATAAATTAACCTTAAAATGTCAATTTCTCATTCTTAAGGTCCACCAACTTAATAAAAATTGAGATGAGCTCAAGGCCTCCTTAAGTAGAATCTTAGCATTGCAACTAACATATTAACAAGTTTCCCTTTCATTAGTGTAGGAGAACTCACTAAAAAAACAATGTATTCAGACTTCATAAGCAAAAGCATACCTTCCTCTTCAGGCTAGTATATCAAATTACATGAGGACTGCTATTAACATTACATGGATCATCTAATAGATAATTTAAATATGCAGTAGTGTTTAAAAGCAAATCTACTTTTTGAAAAGTAATTATACTTGCAGCTGAGGCAACATGGAATATTTGATTAGTACAACACTAAGGATTGAGAATTATTTCTTATAAATGTACAGTCAGTTATCGATTATAGCATAAATTGATCACCATGTATATGACACAAAAACATGTTAACCTGAATAAGTTTAGACTATCAGAACTACTGTTGTGAAATATACCTTTGAAGCACCGACTCTAAAGAACATAGTGGAATCAAAGTTATAAAAACTATAGATAACATTTATAGTTACAGAGTTCTGATTATATGAATTCAGGAATTAAACAGTTGCACCACCCACTTTCATACAAAAACAAACTGGATAAATGAGTGATGACATTCATTTTGCCAGTTTACAAAGTAAGGAAAAGCTTTATTTGTTAATTCTGTCAATGAGAAAATAAGAAATAATTGTGTATTTAATTCTGTTCATATTTAATCAAAACCTTATAGAGCATTCCACATGTATGATTTTCAACAAAAAGTGGTATCCTTAAAGAATAAGGAGCTTTAGCTTCCTCTTCAAACATAATAAATGTTGCCATTGAACTTGCTTACTCTTACCTCAAGTGAACCATTACTTTTTGCAAATGACTTTTAGCAGAATTTTCCAACTCCAGCCTCAATGTTTCTTTTTGCTATTTCTTTTGCTGCTTTTTGAAAAAATAAAGCTTCTCTTCTTTAAGCTGTGTTTTGCCCATCACTTCTGGCAGGGCTCAATGGTACCTTTAAGATACCAACTCATTGGTTCAGAAACTAAAACCTATCCCTTTAAAGCCAAACCTGGATCAGGACTGAAATTAAATAGGATTAACTCCTAATTTATTCCTGTGTCCTATTCTTCCATTGACTGTTTCCCAGTCCCTAATAATTGTCCTTGTTTGTGTGTAAGACTCTGTGTCCTCTTCTTCCTTAGTTAATTGAGTTTCTCGTTTTGACTTTCTACTCTCAACTTTGACTATTTTATTCTCTCTGGGCAACTAATATTCAGGTACTGTTTTCCCTTCCTGATCTCAATAGTTGATAGTTTCTGTTGTGCAGCTTAGAGTCCATGTCACTTTAGAGCAATTTCCTTTAATGCTTTTATGCAATTTCCCTCAAGATGCTTTTTAAAATTTATTTTGTGTCTTCCTTCCTTTCCTTTCTCCTCCGTCTTACCTTGCTCTCTCTCTCAATCCCTACAAAGTCACAAACACATACACTTTTACTACATGATGATATACCTGTTGATATTATCTCTAGGAATTTCATATGCAGGTATATATTGTGTGTCTCATTTTGACAACATAAAATCTATGCACAAGAAGTCATCTCCTACCTCCTTTGCCCAGAAGCTGGAGTCCAGTAAATTGAATTGAGTAAGCAAAATCGTTTGGCTCATTTATTCACTAATTCACTCATTCATTCAATAGTTATTTATTAAATGTTTGATATGTGTCAGGCCTTATACTAAGTGCTGCATTCAATACTCAATTTAACCACAAGATTTTTTTTATGGTATTTCACTTTCCCTGCCTTACAGATTTTTTTTTTAATGGAATATTCTCATCTGCCTTGTTTTTCTAGCAGTTTCTGCTCCTCCCTCATGATTCAACTTAAATATCAGGTTTTCCATTAAATATCTTCTAACCTTTAGATGTTTATCAGTTTCTTGCCTTTGTTATCATCCTAGAATATGGGATGTTTCATATTTCATAGTAATTATTCACATGCCTGTTTTCTCCCAATTAGACTCACTTCGTGGAAAGAGACACAAACTCTGATCTCTGCCTCCCCAGTACTTATAACAATGCAGGGTACAGCGTAGGTCCTTAGTCAGTTGTATACATGATAATAAGAGCATCTACATGTACAAAATTTAGTATAAAGTCAATGTCCAGCAGTTTAATAATATTATTAATAATCCCAAACCAAGTGATTCCAATGACCGATAGTGCTTTAAAAGCTAGTATTAATCCAGACTAGTTTATTTAAATAAAATGAAATCAGAAGCAGCAAATTTGATTGCTCCATCCTCTAGAATATAACATATTAGGAAACCCATTGGAAATTTTTATATTAACCCCTCTGTTGGTACCAGATACAGTAGATACTATAAGTTAATTAATACAATATATTGTAAGGAAATGAACCCAAGGATTCTAATTTATTTATTGTTAGAAGAATGAAACTTTCCCAACAATTTGCCTATGTCCATTACCATTTTTATGGTAATGACTTCAGATTTACACCTCCAACAGCATTCCAAGTTTCTTGTCCATCTCAATACCAGTTACCTTCCATGAAGTAACTCAGAAATATTGCAAATATGATATGCTCAAAAGAGAACTCTCAATTCTACCCTGAAACCTCTCTTCAATCCTTATCTCTGTAAATAGCACTGTCCAATATCTCAAGTCAGAAATACAGGCACAGCAACCCTGACTTGGTCTTGATTCCACCTTTTATATCTCCACTCTCATCCAACCTTAAACAAGTCCTGCTGTCTTCATCCCAAATAGATTAAACTCTTCTCTCCCTTTCCTATAATGTATTACATCAGTGGAGAGTCCAGTTTCTTCCTGTGTTTAGTACTGAAACATCTTCCTAGCTGTACTCCTTGTTTCTGAACTTGCTCCTTCCAATTCAAAGAGTTTCTTTTTTTCAACAATTATACTTTAAGTTTTGGGATACATGTGCAGATCGTACAGGTTTGTTACATAGGTATACAGGTGCCATGGTGGTTTGCTGCACCCATCCCACCATCAGCTACATTAGGTATTTGTCCTAATATTATCCCTCCCCAATCCCCCCACACTCTGCTATCCCTCCCCTAGCCACCCCCACTCATGACAGGCCCCAGTATATGATGCTCCCCTCCCTGTGTCCATGTGCTCTCATTGTTCATTACTCACTTATGTGTGAGAACATGTGGTGTTTGGTTTTCTGTTTCTGTGTTACTTTGCTGAGAATGACGGTTTCCAGCTACATCCATGTCCCTGCAAAGGACATGAACTCAACCTTTTTTTATGGCTGCATAGTGTTCCATGGTGTATATGTGCCACATTTTCTTTATCCAGTCTATCATTGATGGACATTTTGGGATGGTTCCAAGTCGTGTACTGTACCAGACTATTCCTCAAAACCATCCAGTGACTTCCCATGTTATTTAGAATAAAATTTCAAATTTTTGTATGGCTTATCAAATATTATCTGCCTCTAATTCTTTCTACAATGTTTCAGCTTTAATGATTTCCTTTGAGCTCCCGTAACACACCAAGGTCTTTACCTGCTCACAGCCTTTGTATGAGCTGTTCTTTCTTCTTGAAATGCTCTTTTCATGCAGTCCTTTTATTGTTGGTCCCTTGTTAGCATTTTGATCTCTGTTCATATTCTCTGGTCATGCTCTTGAATAGTTGTTCCATTCAATCCTGTAGAAATGTGTAATTTTTTCCATTCTTTCATAATTCAATTGTTTAATTCTCAATAGAATTGGTGATTTTGCTGTAATAATACTTGCCTTTATTTGTGTCTTACTTGTTTTCCCTCCTAGAGTATAAATTTTTTTTAGGCAAAGACCCTGCCACCCTCATAAGTCATTTTACTCCCAGGGATCGGTATGGAGTAAAGCACTTAAAAACATGCCTGTTGACAAGCAAATGCAATAAAACAAAATAACTTAAAATTTAAAAAAAAAACTCAATAGGCCTAAATTAAACAACTACTTTCTGCACATAGATATATTCATAAATTCTAGACATTTAATATTCACAATACACTGTAAAGTGCATCATATCATTCTCATTCAATTAATGAGAAAAGCAAGTTTCTCAAAGTGTTTGTACAATTTCTGGATTTTAATCTAAGTTCTGAATATAATCCCCATCCTTTGCTTTTTTTCATTCCATACTCCCAAAGCCATCATTTAATTTAAATATAGTTTCTACCTCTTGCTGACATTTAACCATAAAAATGTTTTTCCACTATTAAATTAAAAAGAAAAAAAACTCAAGGAAAATAAAGCCCATGGCAATACATACTGGCATTCTGTCTTTGAAAACAACCACAAAAAAATAAAAACCATCAATAAAAACCTACTATATAAACCTGCCATAATAAATTAAAGATATGTTAAAGTGAAAGAATGGATACCTCTGTTGATAAGGCTCATGGTCGGTGGCCAAAAGGAAATCTTCTGCTGTTCTTTAATAACTCAGTTCAAAAACCTTGGAAATCTTTACACCGCTACTCTATCATTTCACTTTAGAAATAAATTACAGGAAGTAATAAACATGTTATTTTCCTAAGTGTACTAAATTGTGAAAGAGTTCTTCATCCAAGTGCCAACTGTCTGTTGCCAAGCTAGCTTAAGAAACTAGCTACAAAAACTCACTTTTTAAAAAAATCCAACAATCCTTCATAAACGCCTAATGGAGAGTCAGAGTCACGGTGGTTGAGGGTTCAAGCTCAGAAATCAAGGGTTCGAGTCTCTCCTCAACTTTTCCCAGCTGCATGTCACTGAATAAATTATTCCTTTTGCTTATTGTTAAAATACAGTTAATAATAATGTATATCTGATAGGGTTATGGGAGGAATAAAAAGGCAAAATGAGTAAAATGGTCACTATGTACAAAGATCTCCAAAAAAATAATGTTAACTTTGGCTACAGAATAATGTGTCCTGAGGGGCATAAGTTTCTGATACTCTGGGTGTTCAGAACAGAAATATTATGGAAGAGGTAACAAGGTAGCTGGCAGAGTAAATGGAGTAAAATAACCTTGAGGTCTTTTAGGAACAAGCTATTCCCTTACCATTTTTTAAAATAGCTTTTGTTTGAGGTATAATTTGCACATCATAAAATTCAGCCACTTAAATGTACAACTGAATGACTTTTAGGAAATTTACCAGGTTATATAACTGTCACCAAAATCTAACATCAGAATATTTTCATTGCCTCAAAAAGATTCCTCATGCTCATTTACAGTAACTACCATTCACATCCCTGCCCCAGGCAACCACTTATCTATATTCTGTCTCTGTAGATTTGCATCTTCTGGATGCAAATCTATATTTGTATAGCATTTTATATAAATGCTATACAAATATAATATACATAAATGCTGTTATACCACATGTGATCTTTTGTATATGGTTTCTTTCAGATCATATCATGTGAAGGCTCAACTCTGCAGTAGCATGTGTCAGTTTGCTTCTATTGCTAAATTATGTTCCATTCTGTAAATATACTACATTGTTTTGATCCATTCACCAGTTTTGAGTGAATGACAGACTTTTGAGTTATTCCTAGTTTTTGACTATGACAAATCACGCTAGTATAAACATTTGTATACAAGTCTTTTCCTATACCTGTGTTTTCATTTCTTTTCAGTACATTCCCAGGAGCTCTCCTTTTCCATTTTATAGGAAAGATCTATCATTGAAAGACCCCAGTGCAACTTGTTGGAAGAGGGTAAAGAGTTTTAATTCCGACTCTCCAGTAACTACTGAGTGGTCAGCTCACACACTGAAGTAGAAAAAAAAAGGCATATCAGTTCTTATCTCTGCCCTTTTCCCCCTACATCTCCTTGTGACTTTGGGAGATAACTGTACCTCATAGCATCTAGGCATCTTCACTTGTGAACTAAAGGCAGAAACAAGATGTTCTCTGAACTCCCTTTTACCTTAAAAAATATTATACTCTTAGTAACTAAAATTTTATAAAGAAATCCAAAAAGTACAATCAATGGATTATCTCCCTTGCCCCTGACATTTTCTGGGCATAGCCAGCACTAATCACAAAAAGTATGATACAGAAAGCATTTGGATACTGCCTATTGCATGCAGAATCCAGGATTTACCAGTTGGCACTCTCCATGTGTCTGTTTTGCTCTTGGAATTCTTGCATGTCACTCTATTTCTCTGTCCATATTTTGCTAAGGCAGTTTTTTGTTCAGAGTTAATTGGGCATAAAACAAACATTAGTAAAAGAAAATAGGGTGGATTGTTTTAACAAACATTTAAAAAATATAAATCCAAGTAACTACCATTACCTCCAAAATAGTCACCTCATTGGTTTTATATTTCTTTCCTTTATTCTGATATCACTCAGAGCATACCTGGATATTTCCCTTTGGAATTGCCCTCCAAACAGTGATAGAGCCAATTTCTAAAATTAATTTTCAAACCTTATTATGAAACGTTAGGCTTGTCGAAGGGAGTATAAAGAAAAATACAATGAGCATGCATGTACCAATCACAAAGCTTTAAAATAACTGATTACTAGCCGGGCACAGTGGCTCATGCCTGTAATCGCAGCACTTTGGGCGGCCGAGGTGGGTGGATCACAGGATCAGCAGTTCGAGACCACCCTGACCAACATGGTGAAACCCCATCCTACCAAAAAATTACAAAAGTTATCTGGGTGTGGTGGCACGCACCTGTAATCCCTGCTACTCAGGAGGCTGAGGCAGGGGAATCACTTGAACGCTGAAGACAGAGGTTGCAGTGAGCCGAGATCGAGCCATTGGACTCCAGCCTGGGCAACAGAGCGAGACTCCATCTCAAAACAAAAAACAAAACAAACAAACAAACAAAAATTGATTACGGATGCTCTGGGGTCTATTAATATCCCTCATCAACTTTCTCTGTAGATATCTCCAATAATTTCTACATTTGAACATTACTGTCTTCACATATGTATTTATATTTTTACATATGTATGTTACCCTGGGCAATATATGATATTGTTTTTCTAGTTTAAGTATTTATATAAATGGTATCAAAATGGTATCATACTATATGTATGATCCAGTATAATCCAGTTTGCTGGATTAACTCAATATCATGTTTGGTGAATTTATTTACATTGAGAGGTGAGTTCTAATTTGACATTCACCTTGTAAAACAAATTTTTAATAAACCACAATTTTTAATACTATTTTGTACTGATATATATTTAGATGAGATCTAATATTTTGCTCCCACAAACACTTTTAGCTGTAAACATTCTTGTATGTATCTTCTTTGTGTACTTATTGAGGGATTTCCCTAGAGCTACCATTACCTAGAGTTTCATTACCTAGGAGTGAAATTTCCAGATTCTGAGAAATGAAGACCTTCATTTTTACTAATTACTACCGCATTTTCTCCAAACTGTTTATACCCACTTTTATTCTATTCATCAAGGTATAAAGCTCTCATTCGTGCATAGCTCCCCTAAACTCAGTACCATTAGGCATTTTAGTTTTCCTAGTTATCAATTTGATTCTTAAATAGCAAATTTAACCAAAAACAAGTGACTATGTCTTATGAATATACCTCTGTGCTTGGTTCTATGTGGAACACAAAATATTATATAATGCAAAATGTGATATAATGGAAGTACACTGGAATTGGAGGAACCAAAAACAGCCCTCACTCTTGCTGTCTGTGAAAACCTGAGCAAGTTGCTTAACCTCTTCAAGGCTCAGTTTCTTCATCTGTAATATGAAGGATTGGACAGGAAAATGTTTCAGGCTCCTTTCACCTTCATCCTACTTGACTTTATGTTGGTCTATGGGAGCTTACAAGGCTGGAGGAGCTGTAAAATACACATAAGTAACTTTAATAGCAGACCCGAATATACACGTAGAAGGCATTAGGAGAGCATAGGACACAGTATCTAAATAGGGATGAGGGAGAAACTAGAAAGGTTTCATCTAAGTAGATTGAATGAGATTCACCAAGATGGCATGGATGGAATGGAGGAAAGACATTTAAGAAGAGGAGAGAGCAGGGCGGATGGGGTTGTAAAAGAAGGCAGTGAGGGAGACGGGCAAGGATAGCAAGAAGGGTGTGGCTGGAGCAAAGTTATCTAGGTACATGCTGGGAAGCAGAGAAGATGAGGCCAGATATTTTGTGATTTTTATTATGTCACGCTGTAATAAATGTTCATTATATTATTGATAATTTGATTTTTAAAACGCTTGAAAGCAATGTGGAATCAAATCTGCAAAGAAGGCAGATAGTCATTTTATTTTCACTTTAAAATGATCCCATGAAACCAATTTCTTCTGAGGCCAATAGGCTGATTCTGCAGTCACTTCTCAAGCAGGACTGCTTGGGGGCTTGAGAAATGGGAAGAAACATTGCAGAGAAAAGAATGGAGTCTCCTTGGGTGCAAGCTTTGAACAGACTTGCTCCTCTGGATTTTTGAATTTTATCAGGTGGTTTAAAAGATTCATTATTTTATAGTTATAGTTGGTATCGAAAATTCTTAGAACCTTGATGGAATTTTAGTATTCCCACACAAAATTTCAAAAGTCCAGACATTTTTTTTTATTACTGTGAGGAAAAAAATGCCTTCTAAGAGGCTTCAACGGCTATTATGCTAGAAAGTCTGGGAATTTTGAAAAAATAATTAATGTATCTCATTTTGAATCAACTGATTTATTATTGGTTATAAACATGGACCTCACAGACAAATACCTGGGTTCAAATCTAGACTTTCCTATTGTAAAGTGAGATATTTATTTAAGCAAGTTATTTGAGATCAGTTTGTTACTATTAGGATTGCATTTGGCTACATGTAACAAAATACCTAAGTCAATTTCTTCCACTTGTGTAAGTGTCTTGTTTTTCTCATATCACAGGAAGTCAGATGGGGGCAACTAAAGACTGGCTTTATGGTACTGCTAATGACTCATGCTCCTTCCAGCTTTCTGCTCCACCATTCTTGATATGTAGCTTTTGTGCATGGTTTCAAGGTAGCTCCTTTATCACTAAGCATTGCTTCTGAGTTTGAAAAAGAAACAACGGAGAATGAACCAAAATCCTTCCCTTTATAAGACTTTGTATTTTTATTCAGAAGGGTACTCCACTTAAGAGACTTACTTATGTCCCACTGCTTATACATTGTGGCATAGGAACCTGGAAAACCAATTAAAAAAAATTTGCTGAGCGCATAGTGCATTGCTGCCCTAAAGAAAATTAGAATTCTTTTAGTAAAAATGATGTCTAGCTAGGTATGGTGGCATGTGACTATAATCCCAGCTACTGGGGAAACTAAGGCAAGAGAATCTCTTGAACTCAGTAACCAGAGATTGCAGTGAGCTGGGATCATGCCACTGCACTCCAGCCTAGGTGACAGAGCAAGACTGTCTCAAAAAATCCAAAACCAAACAAACAACAACAATGACAACAAAAAACGATGTCAAAGTGAGCATTTGGTAACAACTAACAGTGCCTGCTGTATACTAAAGAGTTATTTTGAAATTTAAAAGCAAAATAAAAGTCGTAGTAACCATTCAATAATTGTTACTACCAAATGGATTATACTAACATGTAACTACTAATGTTATATTAATTATACTATACATATATATTCCTCCAAGCACACTTTAATCCTTCATGGCCCAGATCAAATATCACATCTACTAACACTGTTCTCTCATTCTGCCACTCAGACTTTTCTTTCGGTATCACTTGATCAGTTATAGTTAATGAAACACAAACTAATCTGACAAGTAAGAAAAAGGATTGTATTGGAAGGACACAAAACTATAGAATTCAGAGGAGGGCTAGCTCCAATACGTTCTATAAGAACCTATAGAAACATGGGAACCTAAGTAAGTTTCATGGGGGTAGACACCACCAAGTTTGTGTGTTTAGCTTCTTGAGCTACCATAGCAGAAAGTAATTATTTGATTCCTACCAGGATCCACAATGAGATTGCTCTTAAATAGGCAAGTGCTTTGTTGCTAGACAGATAAAGCATGATTGCTGTCTATTATAGGGTCACATGGACATCAATTGTTGACTTTGGTCAAATGACACTATGATAGCTCAGTGTTATCCAATTGCAGAAATGCCTATTTGTTCACTGAAATTCTGCTGAGTAACTGTAATAAGAGTAAGAGGGAAATTGTTTCAGAGAAAATTGCGTGAATAAATTTAAAAGAAGTAACAAATGTTGTTAATTCATAGAATGACAGGTAGAATGATTTAGTTTAAACACAGGATATGGAAAGGCGCTTACTAGACACTTAAAAAGCAAAACAACTAAGCAACATAATATAGAAATTAAATATATTTCAATAGTAACATGCAGGTCACAACTATGCCTTAAGAGAATTTATCTGGTCTGTTAATTGTATTAAAAAGCAGAAACAATAATTTCCTGAATATAAGTAATAGATCTAACTATGAGATCTGAAGTGGGGATGTGTAGAAGGGGAATAGGTGAGAAAATTAGGAAGAAATAATGGGGGGAAATTGCAATCAGAGATTATATTTAGGAAGCAAGGATGGAAGCTTTCAAGATCTCCTATGATTTCAAGCTTGGGTAAATTGGTGCTGCCAAGAAAATAATGGAGACACAAAAGGCATGATAGGCAGAGGAAGAAGATAAGATGCATGTCGTATATGTTGAGTTTGATATCTCAATAGAGTATCTCTGAGAAAATATGGAGAATTTGAATTATATAACTGGTGCTTGCCAAAGAACAGGGCTGATGGTATAGAAAATCTTTGGCCATTACTTATAATTTTCTATAGTTTCCTCTACTCTTGTATTCTCATTCTTATCAATCACTCAATTATTTTGCATATGTCTAGTTCTATGTAATTTCTACATTTATCTGTATAATGTTATCTCTGTGAGTTATCTCTGTAAACTGTAGGCACTATTTTCCCTAATTTAAAAGAAGAAATTGAGTCTCAGAAAGAGCCTACTTACTTTTATTTTTACAATGAGTGAAAAGGAAATGTTAATCATCCTTTCTCTTCCCTAATCAGTGAGCTATGAAAAAAATTTAGGGTCCATGCAAAATCATTATTTTTTTAAAAAACTGTAACTCTCTGTAAATTGAGGACCTCCTAAAGCTTTCCAAGATCCAGTATCTCATCTGTTGGCAGATTTTTCAAATGAATTCCTACTCATTGAAAAATAGTCCATTTACATTTTAAAAAGCTTGTTAGTATTAACCAGATTAATCCTTTTAATTATTCTTTAGGTCTGATCTTAGAAAACTATTTGAAGCCATCTGTTGTTTAAATTCAAGTTTGTTGCACTTAAAAGAACAGAACTTGATTTATATTATGCCTGATTTGTTCTGGTATGTATAGAATAATAACTTGGCAAAATCTCATAAATAGCAGTTATAGTATGGCATAAGGCTGTGTTATATCTGCCACTGGAATTCATTATCACACACATCTTCTAAGGGCATTTAAAGGATGTACATATTTCAGAATTCTGTCTGTAATCACTATACACCCTTCTGATATGCAACCATTAAAACATTCTACTATTAGAGAAAAAAAACGGTATATTTCTACTTTTCAGAAGACAAACTTCTCAGATACACAAACAAGGCTTCAGTGTTTAGTGTGAGACTCAATGGCCAAGTACATTTGTGGGAACTGAAGCTTCAGTGGAAAGAAGCATTAGGTGGATTTTTCAGATTTGTCTCAAAGTGGCCAGCTCTGTACATTACACTACCTATATTCTATGTGCATAGGGCAGATAAAAGGCTCTGTAATGTGTTGAATATTATCTCAAAATATAAATGTTGCCAAGAACCTCAGAATGTGACATTATTTGGAAAGACAGGGTGCTTGTAGACAAAATTAGTTAAGATAAGGTCATAATGGATTAAAGTGGGCCCTAATTCCAATAAGTAGTGTCCCATAAGACCACGTGAAAACACACAGTGGGAGGAAAGCTATATGACAATAGAGTCAGAGTTTGGAGTAATGTAGTGACAAGTCAAGGAACACTAAGGATTGTCAACAACTACCAGAAGCTAGGAAGAAGGA
Source organism: Cheracebus regulus (assembly GCA_963574635.1). NCBI lineage: Eukaryota > Metazoa > Chordata > Mammalia > Primates > Pitheciidae > Cheracebus > Cheracebus regulus. The sequence continues at coordinate 24,500 of CAUYQU010044369.1, forward strand.
AAGAAGGATTTTTCCCTAGAGCTTTCAGAGGGAATAGAGCCCCGCAGATGCCTTTCCTTAAGACTGCTAGGCTTCAGAACTATGACAGAGTACATTTATTTTGTTTTACGCCACCCAATTTGTTATAGCAGCCTAGGAAACTAATGCTGATTTTAAATGACACATTGACAACTCTAATTCTATTTGCTTCCCTTACATAAGCAGAGAATCACTTAAGGTGATACCATCTCCACCCTCCTCCCATATCCTTAGTAATTGGGCAAATACATGGATAAAACGCATGCATTTTGACATTTTTATGCAAAAGTGTCTTCAAATAAAAAATAATTTAAGAGAAATGGTAATCGAGTTTTAAATGACATTTTAAGTCATTTCCTTTCATTAACAATTCTTATTACCTTCCTAAATGTGCAAATTATGGTCCCTCAAGGGACCCAAGGGAGTAAGAAGAGCATGACATGATGACAATATTTCCTTCTTGAAATACTTAAATTTAATCATGATCACCTGGACCTTTTGCTTCTTTCTTGCCATTTCTAGGGCATGTGAATCAGTTCTTGGCCTCAAGTCTTTGGCAATTCTTTGGTGGGCTTATTTACAAACTACAAATGCTTTGTGGTTTCTACTATCACCACAGTTCTGATGGTCCCAAATCCTCAATCTTCTTTCATCATTAATCTAGAGGCTGATATCTTCAACTGCTTTCTGTAGTTAACTGACTTGTTACTTCAAACTGAACATTGTGCAGAATGCAAGATCGGCAATCAATGTGGTGCTATTTGGTAATATTGATCACATTTTTTCTTTGTGCCTTTGTTCCCTTTTGCAAGGACTTTCTTTCCTTACTGCCCCACACCAATAAGAAACAAGAATGTATAAACAACAAAAACAACAACAACAACAGACCTAAGTGGAATCTTGGAAGCCTGCTTGCAAAGCTGATGCAAAAACTAGCTAAGACCAGGCAGGGGGCAGGAGGAAAAAAGAAGACTGTGACTTCAAAGTGTAGACGGAGGATTCACCAGGACAGATCCAGGAAGGTGGGATCCTCACCATGCTAGGAAAAGAACATCCATCTCAAAGGTGAGGAGGGAATGAAAGAGAGACAAAAGACGAGATCCTTCTCCTAGGGATAAAATAATTGAATGTCTTGCATACATATATAATATATACAGCATAGGGAAAAAAAGTTACTTGTGACTATACAAAGCTATTTTTATATCATTTCCTTTAATCTTCAAAGCAACTCATTAATAAATATTGTCACTATTCTTCACTAGAGGAAATTGAAAGCTTAAATATCATGCCCAAGGACAGGCAGCTACTAACTGCTGGAGTTAGAATTAGAACACACTTCCTCTGACTATAAATTCACTGTCCACTTTCCAATTTACTTTAGTTTATAACCTGTGATTTATTTGCTTTACAAATTACAAATGCCTTACCAGAACATTCAAGGAAAACAATTTATTCTCCCCCTATTCTCTACTAATTTCATACATAAAACACCTAATCGTGTTGCTAGGCTCACAGTTTGCTATATCCTCTACAGGAAAGAAAAAAATTTCCTGCCACTTACACATATGCACTTTGTTTTCTCCCTGTAAGATGTCCTTTTCCTGATACAAGTCCTCCCTAAATGTCAAGATTCAAACACATCATTCTCTGTTCATGTTCTTAGCTAAGGAGCAGTAGTCTAGCTGAAGGTGATTGAAGCCTAGAGCTAAGGAACCCTAGGTAGCATCATGAGTTTTGAGTAAAAAACTGTTCATTTTTTTCTGAGCCTTAAGTTTTCCTCTGAAGGACTACTTCTTTCTATCCACTTCCGTAAGAAAATGCTTCAGCCTGTTTGGAACCAACAATATAAGAATAGAAAAAGAAAGGGTTTATGAAATATGGACCCAATTATAGCAGTCTGCATTTTCTTATAAAACTGGTGACAGCAGGAAAGTTGTGAAGCAGCTTTTAAGTCTATGATAAATAGACTTAAATAGAAAAAGTTCTGCAGGTCCAAAGTCAATAAAAATGTACACAATGTACTTGGAGTTAGATGGTAAATGAGGTCACAAATGCATTGAAAATGGAACTATTGGAAAGCCAAGGGTATATTTAGGTAGATACTACTTTAAAAAGAGAGAGAGAGAGAGAGAGACAGAGAGAGAGACAGAGAGAGAAAGAAAGAAATAAGAAAAAGTGAGGAGAGATGCCAGAGGAAACCTCTACCTTGAACAGGGAAAGCAGCTCTTTAGGGAGTTATACATCCCGATCTCGCAAGTATATTATCTCTCCTCAGTCAGTAAAATAGCTTCTATCATGATAAGCCTGTTCGTTATTCTCCTTGGAACAATTTGACTCATAGAATAAAAATGCTGCTTGTCTATGAATGTCTTTACCATGATCCATGAGCCCATGGCATTTCCCTAGAAGCAGTCATTCTCAAATTTATTGTCCATAAGAACTACCTAGGAATCACAAGTGCACATTTCTCTAACTTTACCCCCAGAGATTCTCAGGGAGAGCTTCAAATATTCACATTTTTAAAGGTCCCCTGTAGGTTCTGATGCAGGCTGTCCTTTTTGCCAAACCTTAAACTTACAGGCAGGAAGAAACAAATGCTTAGAGCCCTTCCTATGTGCCAGGTAGAGTTCCAAGGGCTTTCTCTGTTCTCCTGTTGTTTTTATTAATAACTCATTAAATTTTCACAATCACACTCTGAGGTAGATGCTATGAGACCCATTTTACCAATACTGGTGAGAGTCACAGTTAGTAAATAAACATAATTCAAGTCTCTGGTCTGTCTGTCTCATTGCTGTGCCTTTTTTCACTTCATCACATAGGAATATGACTGTCTAGAAAAATAGGTTAGCAGAGGAGGCAAAGAACTCAAGAGATATACAATTATGTGCACAAGACATGTGCTGACAAAAGACTATAAGTAGTCAGTAAGAATTAGTGGTGGATTTTCCTGTAACCGCAGACCCTGATAAGTCTACAGGACCAACCTACAAAAAGAAGTTGGGTGTTAGGGTAAGGACTTCATTATTGGAATCCATCTAATGTGGACTGCGAAAGAAACGTTAAGTTGCCAAGGAGAATAAAAGCTTGATGTGGTTTGTTCACTATGGGAAACGAAAGGACTTCAGAGGATGAGGTGCAAAATAAGCCATCTGTGGATGTAGCATAAGATCCATAAGCACATTATTTCACAGGATTTGCAATAGCCAAATCTCTTAGAAACCAAATTGCAAAGATTAGGAGAGAGTTTTTAGAAACAGTAGGGCAGAGGAGCTGTATTTGTTGAATCTAAAAGGAGCAGCCACCAATCCAAAGAAGAAAATAGAATTTATAGTGTTCCACTAATCCTGGGACAGATATGATGCAAGAGAAAGAAAAGATGGAATGAACCAATCTCAGCCACGATGCTGACCTGGCTTATTCCCAGGTACTTTCAAATATGTTATCTTATTAAAGCATTACAAAATCCCCTATATGTGAGACCAGGCAGAATAAGTATCAGTATTCCCAATTTCCAGAAAGGGAAGTTAAAAGTAACAATTCCTATTGTCGTTATTATTTTTAAAGGTCATTCTTAAAGTCCTGTTGCTAGTAAATGTAGGATCTGGGACTGCCCACAGGCATTCTGACTCCTGCGTTAGTGCTCTCTTCAAATACTGGCATACACAGAGGCACAGACACTACAGAACTCAAGTCTGATAGAAAGTTCTGGTATCCACAGCACCTACTTATTGTGTCAGTGTGACGGTTTTAAAGATATGTCCATATTGTTTTTGATACTCTTCTCTTCCAGTGGTGGAATTTATTTCCCCTTGCCTTGTGTGCATGTTGGACTTAGTGCTTCTGGACAATAGAATAATGCAGAAGTGATGGAATGCCACTTCAGAGGTTAGGTTATAAAAAGACTGTGGCTTCTGTCTTGAGAGGGCTGTCTCACGCTCTCTCCCTCTTGAATCTTGCTCTGAAGGAAGCCAGCTGCCATACATGAGGATACTCCCGCAGCCTATGGAGAGGTCCATATGGTGAGGAACTGGGGCCAGTCCACAACCACCTGAATGAACCTGAAAGTGAATCTTCCACTCGCTCAAGATGGAGTTGACTGCTGGCCTAACCAACAGCTTATCTGCAACTTCATGACAGACCCTGACTCAGAAGCACTCAATTAACTCACAAAAACTGTGAGATAATTTTTTATTGTTTTAAACCACTAAGTTTGGGGTGATTTATTACATAGTAATGGATAACTAATATAGCAGAGAATCAAATTATTTTCACATCACAGGCAGTTCTGATTTATTCATTAAACCACATAAACAAAAAATCCTTGTCCTACTCCAATGGAACTACTTTTTAACAAAAAACAAAACAAAACAAAATTAGAGATGTAAAAAGAAAGAAGCTTTGACTATCAAGGAAAGCAAATGGGGGCTGATGGCCAGGGTATTCTCCCTGTGGAAAGCTGGCCTCCTCACCAAATCACTTCGACATTGCTGAACTTGTTGCCATTTTCTTTATTATATTAGCTGAAACTGCACAAATTAGAGATTTAATGAGCTAACAACCATCCCATTAAAAATATGAAATTTCTCTGAGGGTGTTTAAATGACTAGTTATCCACTCATTAGTTAAAATTAAAGCCCATTACACTCCTAATAACTCATTGCTAAAACAGCCTGCGTTGAGAAATGGACGATTTGATGAAGGCAGGTGGCAAGGTATTATTTCATGTTGGAGCATTTTGGGGCCCAGGTAGAGGTCCACAGTGGGCTGACACTTTGGAAAGGAATGATGAAGCAGAGAGAGGCATCCTGGATGGAGTGGTACAATGCCAAAGCCCAACTCTGGCGGTGTAAAAAAAATACACACACACACACACAGACACACACACATATGTATATGTATGTATATGTATATTCCATAGTGCCTATATTCTATTTATAGTGCCTAGAATAGGCCTTGTAACCAAGAATAAAGAGCCTTTTCTTCTACTTTAAAATTAACCTGGTACTCATCATAAGTTATAATGGGCTACCCTCTAAACCTAATCAAGATTCATAACAGAATTTCATGTGGAAATGAATTTTAAAACCATACTAACAAATACGATTTGGAAGACAGCTCATTTGTAAGCTGAGCTAAAGTCTAAAGCACAGTGACTTACATGTGGAAAACTTAAACTCACAGCTTTCTTATAGTGCTATCTTTTAAATTTTAAGGATCTTTATGCTTCACTCAAATCACATTCTTTAATACATTGCCTCTCAAACTTTATTGTATCTGTAAATCACATGGGGAATCTTGTTAAAACACAGATTCTGATGGGATTCAGGATTACGCAGTTCTCAAAAGCTCCCAGGTGATCCTGATGCTGCCGGAACTCAGTACACTTTCAACAGCAAAACTACAACCCACAGTTTAAAAGAGCAACTCTAGACTTTCCATGATTAAAAAAAAAAAAAAAAAAAAAAAAAAAAAAAACACACACCCGAAAACAACTTACAGACTTTCACAGACTCACATGGTCAAGATCCCAGTGTGTATGTGTTTGTGTATGTGTGTATTTGTGTGTGTGTGTTTATGTTTAATTATGTTTCTC